>JAMKQA010014630.1:0-11126 GCA_024699735.1 Posidonia australis
AAGCTTCTATCAAGGCAAGTTATGTTCATAGATATGTATATTTGAATATTTGGTCTTAAATGATTAATTAACAATTAATCACATTTCATTTTGTTATCATCAAAACATATTCTATAGATTTTTCAACAGGGGTGGGATTCCCCAGACGCTGACAAGCGGTCGTATCATATTAAATATCCATTTTCTTATGTATGGAATTATACGTCCTATTATCCTCCTAATCTTTCTGCTATTAGGCAGGCAAATTTCAATCACACCCCTCCTATTATCACTGATTCCATAGTTCACTCCTCACTGACATCGAGGTTTAAATCTTTCACAAATGGTCCTGCGGGAGAATTAGTAGGTTGCGTGCATGGTTTTAACGGGTACAGTAACGGATACACCTGCAGTGAAGAAAATCTCTCTGACGGCTGTCACTGCAGCCGCACTACCATTAATACAGACATTCCTTTTTCTTCCCGCGCAGAAGTTATCCCAAACGATTGGTCTTCTTCTGACATTTGCATTAATTCCAGCCGCTCGCCTATCCCATCTCCTCTCCCTGCTATTTCTGGCAAGCGATCCTCTGGGTCGAGATTTGCTATACTCTCCTCCCCTGGTAAAGCTTTTTCCTCATCTCGTGCTACTGGCTCCTCTACCCTCACAGAGGAAAACTTTTGCTCCTCGGCTAAAACTCTGAACGTCTGATGGAACGTGGTTTCCAGGAAGAAAACCATCCCACCCTGGGTAAGCTTCTGTAAAAAGAGTGGTAGATGCTTCAAATGTGGACTAAAAGGCCACACGAGATCTGTCTGTAAGTATGTTGGTACTTGCTTCAGATGTAATTCCCCCACTCACTCGGTTGCTATATGCAAATATTTTCAGGAAAAGCCCTCCTTCCATGAAGACATGGCTTCTCAAGGTCTCTCCCCTCAGAACCCTTCTATCTTTTCTAACTGAAGCTGTGTGCAACCATTATCTGTTGCTATCCCGCAGTGCGATAGTCACTGCACACACCTCTAATCTCACACTGGAAACGTTAACAAATCATGTCCAAGCCTTTTGGACATGCGGCTCCGATATTGAAGTTCAGGCCTCCTCCTCGGGTAAATTTCTACTGATATTCCCTACTGTAAATGCTAGAACCGACTCTCTTAAGATGCATGGGCACTTGTTACATAATATCTCTGCTTCCTTCATCCCATGGACTCCAAATTCGAATGCGATTATTGTTACTAAAGAGGAGGGGGTTTGGATCAGATTGGAGGGTATCCCACATCACCTCTAGGATATTGACATATTCCGTCACATGGTTGTTGATTTTGCTAAGCTTATGGAAGTGGACATCTCCATAAACCACGTGAAACACCTGGGTTTTGCTAGATTGAGAGTTAAAACTTTCCCTGGGAAAGACATCCCCGATTGCAGGTACTTTGCTTTTGGTAATTTTGTCTATCCTATAAAATACAGACTTAGCTGGGACCTCTACTCCTCCTCGGGTAATACTCAAGCTCCGCCCCAAAAATGGCCTGCAAAACCCTATGGACAGGCAAATGCTGTTAGCCTGAAACCCGTAAGAAAACCGTTCAAAAGTAATAAAGGATGGAGAGGAACAAAAGGAAATAGACTACCCAACGAAGGGAAGCATGTCTGGACTAGACCTGTCAGTCCCAAACCAATCTCCAACTCCCCTGGGATACTCCCTACTCCCACACCTACCATGTCTTACAAAAACAGCATCCCATCACCCTCGATTAGCACCTCTCCTAATCAAACCCCCAAGGAAGAAGATACAGCTAGATTCATTGAAATGGAAGTCAGAATGAGGAATCTATCGTTGTCCAAGTTCAAAAAGGTGTTGACTGTTTATGATTGCCTTGAAAGCGATGACCTTAGCGGACCTTCTGAAGCTCCAAATCGACAACGTCCTACTCCCATCCACGCACCAGGTAATCATGCTTTTTACACACCCTCAACCTCTGTTCAGGGTGATTATACTACTGAAACTACTTCTGACTCAATTTCTTCTTCTTCCTGTTCTAATACACCTCCTGAAATAAATGATAACTCTTATCATTTTTTAAATCAAGTCCTATCCTGGGATTCCTATGATCAGTTTAATATTTTTTGTAAAAATATAGGTATTGCTTTTACCTCCCCAAATGAAATAAAATCTTTCTACAACTCTGTCAGAAAAGATCAAGGCTTATCCCCTTTAGACCTAAATGATAATGCACATATTCTGGAGAATTTTGATTCTCTGCATATTTCCTCTGTTTAATTTATGTTAATTGCAGCTTGGAATATTAGATGACTGGGCAGCAGTGGTAAAAAAAGAGCCTTAAAAGTTTTTGTTAAAACGAATAGATGTAGCATCATTATTATTAGCGAAACAAAGCTTGAAAACTTCTCCCCTTATACCTTAAGAAATATTGGAGGCGGTCATATAAACCAATAGTCTTTTCTGCCTTCATTGGGAGCCTCTGGGGGAATCCTAGTTGGTTGGGATGATAGTTTGCTAAAACTCTCTAATACTATAAAAGCAACTTATAGCATCTCCTTATGCTTTACAAATATCCTGGATAACTTTGAATGGTAGCTCATTGGAGTCTACGGTCCTTGTGAACACAACCTTAAAAGACTTTTTATTGAGGAATTGAATTACTTAAGTGATAAAGTCAATCAAAATTGGGTTTTAGGTAGTCACTTTAATATCATTCATTCTCCGGATGAACACTCTTCCAAGGGTGGCATTGCATCTCACATGAGGGATTTCAATGACTTTATTGACTACAAAGCCTCATTAGACTTTCCACCAAGTAATTGCAAATTTACTTGGTCAAACTTTCATCTTCAACCTACTATGGTTAGGCTAGACAGATTCTTGGTATCCACTAGATGGATGGACAAATATCCAGACTCTTTCTGTTTGGGAAAAACTAGGGTAATTTCAGACCATATCCCTATTACCCTGAACACTACTCCTTATGTTTGGGGTCCCCCTCCCTTTAAATTCTACAAGTCTTGGTTACAAATCGAAGGCTTTTCCTCCTTTATAGAGAACTGTTGGAATAACTCCATCTCCAACTGTAATTCAATTTCTCCTGTGGCAAGGCTTGCTCATAGACTAAAATTCCTAAAAAAACAAATTATTAGATGGATCGGACCTGTAAGGGAGATAAGGAAAAAAAGATTAGAGGTTGTGGAATCCCAAATAAACCTCTTAGACTCATTGGTTACTTCCACCAACAACCAGGTCATCTTTCAAAATAAACTGAAAATACTAAAAGAGGAGCATTTTATCCTGTTACAAGAGTAAGAAATATATTGGAAACAAAAATCTAGGATTCAATGGCTCAAAGAAGGTGACCTAAACACAAAGTTCTTTCATAATACTGTAAAACAGAGAAGGAGGATAAATACTATCCACTCTTTAAGTATCAACAGTATTCCAGAACAATCTCCAATACTAATATCTAAAGAAATTGAAAACCACTTCACGAGGCAATTCAATAAGCCAAGCAGAACAATTCCCAACCTTGACTGAGATACCTTAATGCCCAACAAAATTACTGATCCAGAACTTTTGGAATCTGCCTTTACTTTGGAGGAGATTCACTGTAATGTTGGTAACCTTCTTGGGGAAAAATCCCCAGGTCCATATGGTTTCTCATTATACTTCTTTCAAAAATTTTAGGAAATATTGAAAGAAGATATCCTAAACATCTTCCAAAAACTTCACTGCAATTCTGATCCAAACTTTCTAACCCATATAAATCAGACTTTCATTGCTTTAATACCAAAAAAGGAGGGTATTAAAGAGGTCAAGGATTTTAGACCTATAAGTTTAGTTAACAGTCTCTACAAAATAATAGCTAAAACATTAGCTTCAAGACTCTCTCCTGCCCTTAATAAGGTAATTGACAACTCTCAATGTGCCTTCCTTTCTGGAAGATACATTGGTGACTGCTTTCTTGTGACTCAGGAGACCATACACTACATGAATCTAAATGAAATTTCTGGCCTTATTCTTAAGTTGGACTTTAAAAAAGCTTTTGACAATGTCAATTGGGACTTTCTGCTAGAAGCCTTGAAAGGCTTAGGATGTGAACAAAAATGGATCTCTTGGATCAAAATGTGTATTTCACATGCCAGTTTTTCAGTGTTAGTCAATGATTCTTCTAAAGGATTCTTTAAGTCAACAAATGGTTTAAGACAAGGTGACCCCCTCTCTCCACTCCTCTTCATTGTGGTCACACATGCTTTAAACAGAATGTTAGCCTTAGCATTGGAAAATAATCTAGTCTCTGGAATACAGCTACCAAATAACGATCCAAATGTAATGAATATTCTATATGCTGATGACACTATCCTATTTCTATCGGCCATTGAGGATAATTTAATAAATATTAAGAGGATACTCTGCTGCTTCCAGACTTGCTCAGGGTTGAAAATAAACTTCCACAAATCCTCTATCACTGGCATTGGTATTCAAGAACCCTTTATACAGATAGTCTCGCATATCTTGGGGTGTCAAATTGAAAACTTCCCTATAAAATATCTGGGACACCCTTTACACTTCAGAAAAGCCAATTATCACGACTGGTTACCTATCATTGAAAAAATCTCAAAAAAACTATCTCTTTGGAAAGCTAAGTTATTATCACTTTGGGGCAGATTAACCTTGGTTACTACAGTCCTATCTACCATTCCTACATACTACCTATCTATTTTACACTTACCAACCAAAGTGGAGAAGGACATTGATAAATTCAAGTCTAGATTTCTATGGAATTCTCTCTCCTCCTCCACAGCTTGCCACTTGGTTAAGTGGAAATCTCTTTGCAGATCCAAAGAACAACAAGGATGGGGTATCATCAATTTAAGGAATTTCAATAAGGCTTTAAAATGCAAACTACTTTGGCAATTTTTATCAAATGATTACTCTCTGAAATAGAAAGATATTATCAAAGCAAAATATTTAGCAATGAGAGATTTAGGTGCCATACTTAACACTTCCAACACTAGATCTTCACCCCTTTGGCATGAAATTTAAAAAAGCTTTGATATCATAAACGATTTTACCTTGTTTCATGTAAGCAATGGGAAAAATACCATCTTCTGGGAAAATAGATGGTGGAATGGAGGAAAACTCAAAGACATCTTACCTGATATCTACAGGAGAGCAAAATTTAAACAAGCCTCTGTTGAAAAGGTTGTAAGAATCATCCATACAAATCCAAGCAACCTGCTGGTTGAACCATTATCTTTCATTGACTCTGGGCTCCTGCATTCTCAACTGGAACTATTATTAGGGATAATTCCTAATGTAGGATTAAATTTAGAGGATGATAAGATTATTTGGAAACCTACTAATAAGATCTTCACTGTTAGATCGTGTTATGTTATGTTAAATGATGGTGGACTCAGATTTAAATTCTTTGAGGAAATCTGGAAGTATTGGGTTCCACTCAAAGTTAAACTATTTTCGTGGTTGGTTGCTTGTAATAAAATTTTGACCAAAGAAAACTTATGCAAAAGGGGATGGAATGGTCCCACCTTATGTATTTTCTGTAATAACCATACTGAATCTGCAATGCATCTCTTCCTATTTTGTCCATTTACTTACTCCATATGGAATGTTTTTGCAATTTCCCCATTGTACCCTGCTATACTATCTATAGTAGACTTATTTAATATGCCGCCTGTGTTAAAATTTGATTTGCCTATTATAGGCTCTCTTACCTTTGTGCAAATATTCCTTTGGTCTATTTGGAAGGAAAGAAACAACAGAATTTTCAGGGGCATTCTCAAAAGTAAATGTATGATTGTTAATGATATTATATCTTTGACTATTTGATGGGTTGAGTGTTTGGGTGCAGGTTTTGAAAAAAATGAGATTCTGCATTCTTTCACTTCCTTTCAGCACACTAGAGGCATGGATATTAATTCTATGGCTGCAAACTTTGAGCAGCATGCTGGGGATGAAAATGTGTCCACCCCTGCTCTTGTGGACGATAATCCCCTTTGATTGGCCAAATTCTTATTTGCCGTTGTTTAAACCTATTTACTCTAATACTCTCTTTTGGTTCTGTAATATTTTTTTAAGCCTCAATACTTTGGCTCCTTGCTCCTTACCAGTGGAGCTGCGGAACTGTAATATTCTCACAATACTTGGACTTTTATATGTGGTTTGCTTTTGGAATATATAAAAATAGATTACCGATTTCAAAAAAAAATATAAGTGTTTTCCTCCGAGTAACTGAAGATATTAACAAAAGACTTATATAAGTGTTTCGCACAAAATATATACACGACATGTATAACCAAGTTGCAAGATATTATCCAAATTAAAGATTACATAACAACCAAGAAACAGACCAAGCAACAGGCCAACTAAACTGTAACATCAGGGCCTGATTATCCATTTTTATAATAAACCATGTATTATTTGTAATATTGTGTTTAATGGTTTATTAATGGATAATCTGTTGTTTCTTGGTTGTGTGTGGTTGTGGGTGGTTTTCTGTACAGGAGGTTGTGATTTGGGACCTATGTGGAGTCCGGTTTGAGGATGCACAGCTGTCTCGGTTTGCGTGTCATTCTTTTCTCTTTTCTTTTTCCTCTTTTCTTTCTTTCTCTCGCGAGCCCTACCTTCCACCATTTCTCTGTCTTCTTCTTCTTCCTCTTCTCCCTCCCGTGCCTCCCTATCTCGTCCGACGGGATGGGTGGCCAGCGCCATGTGGATGGGGATGGAGATAAGAGGGGGAGGCAGTGGCGGAGCAGAGGAGGTGTGCTGCGTAGAAAAGGAAAGGAGGAAGAAAGGGAGCCGAGGCACGCGCGACTGTGGGAGGAGGTGGTGAGCCATCCAGAGGTTTCACTACTAGAAAAATCAGATTTTGCGAGGACTTATAACGAGCACATTGCGAAAACATGTCCTCGCAATATCTTAGCGAGGACTTTAGGAGGACATGTCCTCGCAATGATCCTCGTAATATATTAACGAGAGCTTTACGAGGACATGTCCTCGCAATAATATCCTAAAATTATAAACACTCGCACTCTTTATTAGCCAATGCCTCTCGTCTCTTGACTCTCCTCTCCTCTCTCACGACCACCTCCGTCGCCCCCTCTCGAAGGGAACCTTGACATCTTCTCCGGACGCGGCCCCTGCCTCTCCCCACCGCTATGCTGGCTCAACCTGACGTCCGACGGATCCGGGAAGCATCACGGGTGGTACTGCGAGTACGTCGAGGTCACCGCCACGGGACCCCACGTGCCGTGCAGCCAGACGTTGTTCTACGTCGGGCAGTGGCTGGCGATGGACGCGCCGCCGTACCGGCTGTCGGCGGTGGTGGATGGTTGCGGCCAGACGGAGGTCGGGGGGAAGGGGAAGTTCGTCGTCGGTGATGCCACCGGAGCGTCCACCACCATATGAGGTGCGTTTTTTGTTTTGATCCGAGGGATAAGTGGTGTGTTGTGGGGCCTGTACGTGTGTTTTTGATGGATCATCAAGCTTCCGATCTAATAATGGATTACAATAAGTAAGTGCATGCAAACCCAAATATTATGTTTGTGCTTTATTTTGGTCGTGCTGGACAGTCTCATTCTGAAATGGAAGAATTGCTGAGACTCTTTCAGTTTAGTTCCAAACGAGGAGGATTTGAAGTTAGGTATTTCTCTAGGTGAAGGGGATATGATGATTGGCACGATCATGCCTAGGCTGGTTAAATAAGCCACTTCAATCGAGCCAATTAACCAACTTAGTTAAAATGAAATTGCGATTTTTCCAGAGAGTGAACAGAATTTCATGAGATGTCTGAATTACCAGGGGCACTTGGATTAAGGATTAGTAAATTTCTCAATTACATGAGGATCTTTGAGAGGCTTATTTGTAGCCTGTATCGATTTGTTGTAACTTGCTTGTTTTATGCTGGTTTTTGTCTTAGAATTTAGCTCTTTGGTGGGGCCTTGTACCTATCTTAGTATTCTTTGAACTAAAGCAAACTCCAACAAAACTGGATTTTAAAGTAAATTTAGCTCTAGAAATTGCTTGTAAAAAGAAAATTTTGTTAAAGCCCAAACTGCCATTAATATCCTGGATTATGAATTGAGATTTTCTTGTCACGGTCAGGATATAAAATAGACAAGTACTCTTTGGTATGCAATTTTATTTTCAACTTTTGTTAGTTGTAGTACAATATTCTGTAATTCTAGCAGAGATATCTCTTGTTTATTCATATTATGTTCATTCAGCCAAGACTTCAGACACGAGGTCAAGTTGCTGGTTAAGCTGCGACATCCGAATATTGTCCAATTCCTTGGAGCAGTCACTGAAAAGAAACCATTAATGTTGATCACTGAGTATCTGAGAGGGGTATTAAGAAATTTTTAAAATTATCCTGTGGAACTAGATAATTTATAAACTGACAATTTTTCTATATTTTTTAGGGGGATCTTCATCAGTGCTTGAAGGAAAAAGGAGCTCTCAGTCCATCAACTGCTGTTAACTTTGCATTAGACATTGCCAGGTGATCTATTATTCTTGGGTTAGTATATCCTTGAATAATACATAATTAATAATACCTAACCCAAAGTAGTGACTGTTGCAGCCTTTTATGAGAGTTCCTGTAAGTTTCAGGGCAATTTAAGTGTCTATGGAAAAGTTCCAATTAAATTATTTACCATGGTGGAATATCAGAGGAGGAGAATCACTGGTTGCCTGCTTTGTGTATGCCAATAGATGAAAACTGCCAACAGACCCTACTTCCTTGTGCTTGTTTTGCCAATGGAATCCAATTTTCTGGCTGCAATTTTCCAGATACACTATTGAATTATTGATGCCTTAAAAGGTTGCATTGTTGATACAGTGAACCAACTTTGTAAAAAACATGATTGCCAATTTGCCATGGTGATTCCTAGCATAAGAGGGGGGCAATCCAGTGAGTAGGGAATTTAGGAGGAAGGCCCATCAAGCTGGTAATTTCCTTTCTCTCACAATCCTTGTTGAATAAACACTTTGTTTTGCATGAGTAAACGATCCACTAAAGTCCTTTTGTCACCATGAGCAATTTTACACCTATTTTTCCAGAGCATCCAAGCTCCAGTGGCTGCGAAATTAAATTTATCTCTGTCTTTGTTAGCAGCCAATGGCACAGTTCCTTTACTTTATTTAGTTGCAGCAATGGGCTCATTCAAGGGACTAAAACAAGTTCTGAAGATTGTTGAAGATTGTATCCAAAATGTCCAACATCCAATATATCATATCAAGGTTTCATTTGTAGTCTGAGGGCTGAAGATTTTGTGAATGTTGAATTAATATGCTCCTAACTGTTTACAAACTCATATTTATCCACTTATTGATTTTGCAACAGATCCTTTTAATGAAGAGAGAGTTTGCAAAAAATCCCACGCTTGCAAATGAAAATTGGGACAGATTGCTTCCAAAGTTTAAGAAGTATGTGATTCAAGATTCTTTACTGTTTAGTTTTTTCTGCTGCACTCATGTTTTTTTTAATGTCAATCTCTGTAATTACTTGTCTCTCCCGAACATGTGAATTCATCTTCATCTTCAGGAAGAACATTGCTAAGGGTGGAGAATTATGCTACTTGGCTTCGATTTACTGTGTGTGTCTCTTCGACGTAGGCGCCTGTAGACAGTGATAATCCTCTGATGTCGGTCGTCACTCCTCTGGGCTATCAAGGTCGATGTCCGGACTTGAGGTGATGGCAATGGAGAATAGTTCTCACTCATTGGTTACGCTCTTCTAATTGTCACTCAAAGTGGATGTGTTGACTGGTCAACAGGTGTGGGTGTTTAAACGCTACGTTGGGACACTAGGGAGGTGACACTGGGTTGCGATGGTACCAAAGGGTCCAAGAGAGCAAGCACCAGAGTGTGAGAGAGTGAGCTTGTCTGGGATGTTGGAGCTTTATAAAAGTTGGGTATGCATGCTAATTGTCAAACAGAAAAAAATGCTAATCTGATAGGAGCATAGATATTATGCTACCTTGCCTTGTGATTTTTCTCAAACTGGTTTTGTTCTCCTGTCTCTTCCAGGACTCTAAGAAAAAGGTCAAAGAGCTTTCCTTCTGGGAAGCAGACTTGAAAAGAAGAGAGAAAGTGAGTACCTCCTTTTTCTGTGAAGCAACTAATTTTCTTTCACATGTTCATTTTTAAACTCATTTTTCTTTTTCAGAATACATGTTTGATTTATTTTTTTTCAATTTTGTGCAATCCCTTGACACTCATTTATATCACTTATGCACATTTATCTAAGTATTGTTTTATATTTCTTATCACAGGACATAAAGAGAAGGGAGGATGCACTTTCAAGTGGTACACCTTGAACTATTTCAGCTACTTTTGTTGGAAATTGGTGTTTTGGTTTGTATTTTTATTTGTTGATCATATTATAATGCAGCATAATGCCCTCTGTACACATAATTCTGTACGAACTCGGTCTAATACAAAATTTTAAATTTTTTTTATTTTTAACGAGGACATTTTCCTCGCTAAGTCCTCGTAATTATTTTTTTTTATTTTTTTTAAAAAAAATTGCGAGGACATTACGAGGACTTTGTGAGGAAATTACGACTAATAGCGAGGACATAACGAGGACTTTTGTCCTCGCAAAGTTTTTTACGAGGATTTTGCTAGGAAATTTACTCGTAATTGAAATTTAACGATGATGCGTATAGTGAGGACTTATTGTCCTCGCAATGTCCTCGCAAACGCCTTTAGCGAGGACATTGGGAGGACTTAGCGAGGACATTTGTCCTCGCGATTTCCTGTTTTTCTAGTAGTGTTCCGCTGGAGCTCTTGGAGGCTTGTCGGAGTGTGGTAAGGGGCCTGGGGTAGGTACGCAACTTCCTCCTTCCTCTGTGTCGTTTTGGGTTAAATGTAGGTTTAATGCATAAAATTGTGATAAATACATGAAAAATTGTAGAAAATTGGTATGTGATTGAGAATGTGTGGATTAGCATGTTTATGATGCTATCATGTTGGTTCGTGAGCTTTTTGTGTGGTTTTCATGGATGAACGAGAAGCATGCTACAGTATTCGTTTTTGAGCTCTATGTCTTGATGATTTTCGTTAGAGCAGCATTCTTAGTGGATTTGTGATTGGTTTGAGGGGTTTTGAA
>JAMKQA010014634.1:0-12888 GCA_024699735.1 Posidonia australis
TAATGCAACTAAAGATGAGGAAAACCAGATCATCCAAGCCTCTGGATTATGGGCTGAAGCAACAAGCTTTCCGTATAGGACAAAGCGTGCAGAATGCAACCTACCAGAGTGGCATGGATAGATCAAGAAAACAGAGCAAAACCCATAAATCCATAGTGAAAGCGATCGGGCAGAATCATGGAATACCAGAGAATCATTAAAACAGAAAACACACTGAATGCCATCTGGAAAACCATGAAAATATGCACGCAAAATGCCCTCTGACCAGTCTGTGCAGCAGGTGCTTGCGCCAGACTGGTGCTCTGGTTAGGTGCGCCAGTCTGGTGCGCCTGGAAGGTGCACCCCAGGTTTTGGCTCAGACTGCTGCTGATCCAGAACCCAACCCAGAACTGACAGTGGGTGATGATTTATGCAAACAGTACGATGTAGATGCTATGATTAAGTACTGAAAGCATGATGTGAGTGCATAGGATCAAGAAACACCATGTAAATCATGCATTAAAACTGAACCAAGTTGATGGGTTCATGCATGAATGATAACATGCCAAAATGCCAAAAAACATGGATACGTGCCAATCATGACATATGAAAGCATGCTTCTATGTGAGAGAGCATATAGATGCATGGCTACATATTATGTGTAAAACATATGATAAAGGATGACAATTTGTGCAAACTTATGCTAGATATAAAAACAAAGATAGAATGGAGATTATTTAGCATGAGGAGCTAGCAAGCATGTGTAACACAAGATTTCATGAATCATAGAGTAAAACATCATATATCATGGTTTTTAAGCATGTTCTACCACATTTCTAAGATTACATTCAAAAGAAAAGGAGGTGGTAGAAAGCCTACCTCTTATGATGTTTCCTTCTTGAAATATAAGAAATGAGAAGATCCTTGTTGCTTTGGAAGGACCAAGGGTGCTTTAGGATGCAAGGAAAAGCTCCAGAACTCAAGTATAGATCGTTGGGTGGATGGAGGAACTCGTGCAAAAACTTGCTCAGTGCAGATCTATTCCTCAGATTTCAGCACAGGAATTCTCTCCCAAAAAGGTGTCTCCAAATGGTTGCCTATGGAGGTCCTTTTATAGGGATCTATGGATGGGGTAACCTATGGAAACGAAGGGCCTTGCAAACGAAAAGCCTCGAATATTCCTTGGCACATTCGTTTGCAATGGTAACAGTCTGGAAGCTGGAAGGTCTGCAGCCGCAGCCTGGAAAAGGCTGGGCGCCTGCTTGGTGCGCCTGTGATGTGCGCCTGGATGGTGTGCCTGGTTGGTGCGCCTACTTGGTGCGCCAACCCAACTCACAGAATTCTTTGGGCTCTGGCTTGCTAATAGGTTTAGGGCTTGGTCTAAGGGTTGATCACATCCAAAGCAACATAAGGATACTCATCTCTGGGTCACCTCAAAATCGGGGTGTCTACATAATTATTTAAGTTATCATCAAAATTAATGCATTATTTCTAACAGATACCAGCCCAAGAAAAAGGGGCATGACAAACACATCATTTGTCAAACAAGAAGGCCCTGTCTGCACGGACCAAGGGCGAACAAAGAGATTTCGCGCCCAGAAAAACTCAGAAGAGAAAGGACCTTGACCACCCAGCCAGAAGGTCAAACAATTGGATTTCGCGTCCGCGAAAACCCAGAAGAGAAAGGATAAGGACCTCGACCGCCCGATCAAAAAGGTCAAGCAGTCGGATTTCCTGTCCGGGGAAATCCGAGAAAAGGGCTAGGACCTTGACCATCTGGTCAAAAGGTCAAGCCGCAGGATTTCCTGTCCAAGGAAATCCGAGAGAAGGGCTAGGACCCTGACCATCCGGTCAAAAGGTCAAGCCGTCGGATTTCCTGCCTAGGGAAATCCCAGAGAAACCAAAGACTTCGACCGCCTGATCAAAGTCAACAAGCTGGATTCCACGCCTGCGAAAATCTAAGAGGGCAAAGGACATTGACCGCCCGGTCAAAGTCAACAAGTTGGATTCCGCGCCCGCGAAAATCCGAAGGGGCAAATGACGTTGACCGCACGGTCAAAGCCAACGAGCTGGATTTCGCGCCCGTGAAAATCCAAGAGTGCAAAGGACATTGACCGCCCGGTCAAAGTCAACAAGCTGGATTCTGCGCCTGCGAAAATCCAAAGGGGCAAATGACATTAACCGCCCGGTCAAAGCCAACGAACTGGATTTCGCGCTTGCGAAAATCCAAGAGGGCAAAGGACATTGACCGCCCGGTCAAAGTCAACAAGCTGGATTTCGCACCCACGAAAATCCAAGAGAGCAAAGGACATTGACCGCCTGGTCAAAGTCAACAAGCTAGATTCCGCGCCCGCGAAAATCCAAAGGGGCAAATGACATTGACCGCCCGGTCAAAGCCAACGAGCTGGATTTCGCGCCCGCAAAAATCCAAAAGGGTAAAGGACATTGACCACCCGGTCAAAGTCAACAAGCTGGATTTCGTGCCCGCGAAAATCCAAGAGGGCAAAGGACATTGACCGCCTGGTCAAAGTCAACAAGGGCAAAGGACATTGACCGCCCGGTCAAAGTCAACAAGCTGGATTTCACGCCCCCGAAAATCCAAGAGGGCAAAGGACATTGACCGTCCGGTCAAAGTCAACAAGCTGGATTTCACGCCTGCGAAAATCCAAAAGGAAGAGGTAGAAGGATCTCGTCCGCTCGGAACGAGAACCTAAAAACCAAAACAATGATCCTTGGACTGTCCCCTAGGAAGGAAAATGGCAAAGGTCCCCCGAAGGGCAGAACTGCAAATATGTTGACTACTGATGCTGTGGTGCAGAAACTGGCACTCTTGCTGAGATGTACGTTCAGTCTCTTCTCAGTGGAATTTTTCCACCAAAAGTGGCACTGTTTGCAAAAGGTGAGGACTTACTTGCAAATGTCCTAAACTTGAGGGCTTCTTTACAAATTTCCCAATCACGACTGCCTTTTGACTGCTAGATTCGAGATTCTGCTGTATCTGAACAAATGTCTGCTTTAAACAAAATTTCCTGCATCCTTTGTGGACTAATCTACAAATTTGCAAAATGGAGGGGGTTTTCTGCAAATTACCCCATCTGGTGCATTTTGTGGGCCATGTGCTTGACACTGTACATTCTGCTCTTGGAGTGTAGGTTGTGAAGTGCTAGGGGCTGGAACACAATTTCCACTGCCATTTTGCATTTTGAACCTTGACTTATTAAATTATTTATAAGTGTGTCCCACTGGATAACTGTCATAACTGCCAAGGGACATTCTTTTCCCTGTTTGCTGGGAGTGCAATGGTGTTTGTGCTGCCTGGCCTTTCCCAAGGTTCTGCTATTATTTGGCTTGACTTCATATCTCTAAAGCAACACTTATATGCATATGTTTTTTTTCTTTTTGATTTTTGCTTCTTCTCAAAGGGCATGCCTCTCTACCTTCTTCCCTATTGTTCGCCCAAACGAAAAAACCCATCCTCCTTCCTCCCTTCTCCTCATCTCTTCTCCATTCTCCCCTCCTCCTCTCATCTCCTCACGGCAACGGTGCGTGGTGCGTCGACGAGGTGCTCGCGGCCGGTGCGTGGGTTAAGCGCGGGGCATCGTGCGGTGGTGCAGTGGAGGTGCAGCGATCGTCCGGCGACTAGGTGCTTGGTCGACGGCGGCGATGGACAGGACTCTCCGGGATTGGTTGGAGAGGGGGTCGTCGGTGGAGGTATTGTCTGATTTCCTCTCCTTTCTCTCTGCTTCCTTTCTTGTTTTTACTCGTGTGCCCCTTGGATGGCCGGCGGCTTGGTGAGCTCCGGCGGGCTACGCAGGTGGCGGCTAAGATGGCAGCTTGGTGATGGCTGCGGGCTGAGATGGGTTGGCCGCTGGGCTTGGTGGGGTGTTGGCAGCTGTGAGTGGACGACAGTGGGGAGGTGGCGGTTAGGGTGGTAAGCTTGGTGGCCGCGGGTTGATGGTTGGTCATTGGCGGTGCTCCGGCGGCCTAGGGCTATGGCCTACGGTTGCAGTTGGAGGTGGCGGCTGATTGCTGAGTTTTTGGCCATGTGGTAGGTTCCGGCGGACTAAGGCACGTGGTGTCGGGCTGGCGGCGTGGTGATGATGGGTCGGGCGTGTGGTGATGGAGGTGGAACGGGTTGTGGTAGTGGAATGTTGAGATGGTGACGATGTCAGTGAAGAAGGTGATTGGTTTAAGAAAAATCTTGCAGCCACATATATTGATTGATTTGCCATATTACATTTTATGCCATCGTAAGCTACTATGAATCAAAAGTATTGGCCATTTTAAATCTAACTATCTGCTGACCCATGCTTGAGAAAAAATAATAGCCCTCCCTGAATATTTCATTCTAGCCCTTCATGTTTCAACTTATAAGCACAAATAGCAAGAGCATCAATATTGCCACACAACTCTCATATTTCCATTTATTTGTTTACTATTTAAATTCCTCCATAATGCTGGATTGTAACTGTATGCCTGTTCATATTTGCGTATCTGTCATCTCATGCCATAGTGCTTTATTAAAATGCCATGCCCCTTCTATTTTGCCAATGAATGCAATGCCGCGTCTGACTTCGACTTGGGCTCCATTATGCTTAGATATTCTGCATTTGTCATGCCTACTGCTGCTGTATGACTCTTGGTTCAGCTTTTTCCCTTTTCCGCAGGATGACCCAGTTCTCGAGGAGAGGACCCCACAGTCCTCGTGGGATACGCCTTCTAGTTCTCGTCCCAGGCGACAAGGTAGCTCCTCGAGGTCACGGGCCTCTAGTAGCTCAACTCCTGCTATCCCTATTGAGGTAAGCCCAAAATTGGAAGAAAATGTGTATATAAATCTGGTATTTTATCTGACAAATGCATTTCCAGGAGTCCAGAAATTTTGAGGGGCGGCAACTAAGTGACCGTCACATCTGTGAGGGTCCTGATTTTGGGGTAATCTTCTTGCTTTGACGAGCTTTAATTATAACCTACCTTTGACTTGGCATTAATTCTATTCTTGATATTTCAGGATGGGGATGCGAATCGGATTATGCGGTGCCACTGGGGCCCAATGCTTGACCATTTTCATCGTCTGCCGGGTTTTCTGTAGGACTTCCTCCTTCACCGATCCCTATTTGGAGGTTTGCTTCGCATACCCATTATACATGGCCATTATAACTTCTTCAGGGCTTTGGTGGAAAGGTGGAGGTTTGAGACGCACACTTTTCACTTTCCATTTGGAGAGCTGACCGTCCTGCCCGATCAGTGCGCTCTGCTGATGGGTCTTCACTTTGGTGACGAGCCGATTATAGGTGAGACTACTCACGGCTTGCACCTTGCTCCTGCGCATTTGGGTCGTGTTCCCCCAAAGCCACCTCGGGGAAAGTACATGATCACTGTGGGGTGGCTAAGAGAGTGGGACCAGTTCTGGCCCAACCCCGAGCCTGACAGTGAAGTGGCGGACTTTGTACTGAGGCATTTTTTGCTGGATCTGCTGGCCATGATTTTCTGTGACTCGTCTGCTTACTGCATTCATGCTGATTGGTTAGCGTACTTAACCAATCTGGAACATGTGGACCATTATGACTGGGCCGGCGCTAGTTATACTTGGCTGATTTGTGGGCTTGACAATGTGGTTAAGCTTGGGCGCCGCTCCTATGTGGGGCTATATCCTCTGCTGACTGTAAGTACTTATTTGCATTGTTATCCAAATACATATATATTTGATTCTTATCTGACCTTTGCCTTCCTTTGCTAGTACTGGATTATGGAGCATATCACCAGAGTGCATAGTTTTGGTCGCCTTCGGGACGAGCTTCTGCCTCTCCCTCGTCAGTGGGTCAAGCCTGACCACCGGGCTACTGCAGGGGTCTACAGTTACGAGTCCTACTGGTATCTACTGGACCTGGTAGAGCTCGAGGATGTAAGTCTCCCCTCCTTTTTAAATTGTGTCCTCTAATCCATGTTGCTTAAATTGCTTATATTTTCTTCTTTTCCCGTAACAGGTTCATCTGCGCCCGTTCTCCAGATATGATGGCTTTGACTGGGCTCCCCTGAACTCTGGCTGCGTTCTTAGGGACAAGTAGGTGAAGTTTTACTGCATGAAGAAGTCGACCTATTTCCTCCAGGGGCACGTGCGGCATCAATTTCTGAATGAGTTCTGCATTCCTGCCCCTCCTCCTTCTGATATGGACCATCCGGCTTCGACTCGTTCTGTTGCCAGAAGCCAGCATGCGGCAGCTATGGCTTCCCAGGACAGACATGTCTTTCAGGACATCAACTACACAGATTATCTGGCTTGGTACAGGCGTGTTAGGAAGCCGTACCTATTTGAGGAGGCAGTACGGGACAACCAGCGCGGGATGTGGTATGCCTTCGACTGGGCCAAGGTACTTGATTGCAATCTCTGCTTAATACTTCAGGCATATGATCTATATAAATCTGATATTTGTCATAATCCACAGGGCTTCGAAGAACAATTCGGCGCCTTCTATGCCGATATCCGTCGGAAGAGGGTAAGACTTTTACTTTGTAAATTGCCATTTTCAGCTCAGAACATTCCTGACATATCTGTTACTTTGCAGGAACTGCGCTGGTGTACTATTATCCGGGTATGCCTCTTTTTCTATCTTTGTTACTTTTCTTTAATTCTGACTGCTAACACAAATCTTGATATTACAGCAGGACTTCCCAGCCCAAGAGGTAAATGTAGCCAGCAGCGGTGAATTCACCATGGAGGCATCTAAGGAGGACCGCTCAGATACTGAGATTACTCAGAGGGTCCGAGATTCTGCTCCCCATTCCCAGGCTACTGTAGCTGCTCAATGGTAGCGACGGATCACTCAACGAGGCGCCCGTCTCTTGGCCGAATACTTCCAAAAGGCGTTATCTGACGAGGAGGAATCAGACGAGGAGTAGCTTTTCTGTATTTTGTAGTTATTCCCAAGCCTTGTAATAACAATGGAATGTTGTAAACTTGCTTCACAATTTTATAAAATGACATTCCGAATTCTGCGATGTGCCCCTTTCTTGGGGTTTTGTCTGTGTAAGTTGTATGCAAAATTCTCTGTGCAGGTTCAAATAAATGGCGCCGATTTGGCGAGATCCATATTTCAGGAGAGGTGCTGCTGAAATTTGCAACTTATTCCATACACCACCTAGGTGCGCCGCTGAGGTGCGCCACTTATGGGCGCCACCTATGTGCTCCTCCAAAAATGGCTGGTTTACTTTCTTTTTTTGCTGACCCCCTTTTATTTTCCCTCTATAATCTCGCATTCAGTGAGATGTGTCGCCGTCTTTTCTGAAAAAACAGTGTTGGATCCTTGCTTCTAGTTCTCTTCTTGATCTTTTCTGAGCACCGATTGCGCATCACAATGGTATGTTCTTCTGTATATGTGTTTTCTGTTGTTTTCCCGTTGGCCTCTTTGTGCTTTGCTGCAGATTTTGCATTTTGTAATATTATCCCGGTTCTATGACAAAATATCTTGAACATGCCTCTTGATTCTGCATGTACCTTTTATATTATATTCTGCTGGATTGTTATGTTTGCCCCACATTTTTGTCAACTTCTACCTTTTTACTGCCATATTTGGCCCAAATCTATGTCTGCAAAGTTATCCTACCATGGTGACTCCAAAACACTGCTCAGACGCTCTACGCGGTTGGATTGATGCTTTGACAACTGCTGACCGCGAACAACTGCAGATCTAGGGCATATCCTCCTCAATTTTAAGTATAGCTAAAGTGGAGGTTAACTGGCATCTGTTATGTGCCGTGGCTCGATTTTGGAAACTGGCCTTGCACGTTTTCCTCTTCGGGCAGATAGAAATGACTCTGGCTTTGGAGGAGGTCAGACGGATGCCTGTCACCCTTCATGTCCCCTCCTATCTTTACCTATCATGACAACTATGTTCATGTTGTGAGCCGACTTACGAGAGTGGCCAGAAGCGTTTGTGAAGAGAAACTTATCTGTAGGGATGGATCAACTACTATGGTGCGCCTGAATTATTTCGATGCGATCCTGTGGCTTTATAGCTTTGTGCTGTGCTTTCTCGGGGAGCTTATCTTTAGCCATGGTCAGACGACTGTGGCTATCGAGGTGGCAAAAATAGCCTGGGCGATAGTTGTTCGTCAGATTGATCTGGCTCCTATTCTCCTCACGGAAACCTATGTCGGTTTGGATCGTGCACTGAAGCGCTCCCGCCATTTCCACGGATGTGGTGCCTTGGTTCAGGTAAGCAAACCATTTTGTTTCAACACTCTGCTGTGCTCCTTTTAACCATGCAATCCATTTTGCCAGGTTTGGTTTGCCACTCATATGGGAGTGAAGATTCTGCGCCCTCGACCTTCTGCCTTTGAAGCTTATAGCCGCACTCACCATTCAAGGACACTTCCAGGTGTGCATGAGCTGTGTAGCAGACTACAGAATCTTGCTGAGGATACAGTAACATGGTGCATTATATCCTCAGCGTCGAGAACCTTTATTTCCTTTTTCAATTCCAGGGACATGCGGCTCATGGTTCTTCTAGGGTTTACGGGAGGTGTGGAGTATCACCCTGTGCGAGTCCTTCGCCAGTTTGGCTTCTGCCAGGATTCTATTGAGCAAAGTCCCTGTCCTGACCAGCACAAGAGGTATACTGTCGGCTCGAATGTGACAACTTTAGAGTTGGCCCGCAAGACGCGTGCTGGCATCAAATCCTCTGATCTTGCCATTACCGAGGGCTCCGGTTGCATAGTGGAGTACAAAGCCGAAATAAGGGAGACATGGCCCATAAGCGAGATTCCGCCCAGAGGCACTTGTTTCACAGGGGCTAGCAGCTCAAAGAAGCCCAGGGTTGATTAGCAATGTCTATATCAGTGATGGACCATAATAAAAATTGCTTGCATTTATGTCATCTTGACTTGCTTGTATTTGTTCATGTGTTTCCAAAAATGCTTTCAATCTTAACTGGCATGCCCCTGGTCATAGATTCTTCCAATTAAAGAAGTGGCTAGCATGCCCCTGGTCAAACGCCTATTTGCCCATATTATGACTCAAAAGGCAGTTGGCATGCCCCTGGTCGAAATACGGCCAAACGCCTTGCAAAGTGATACAAACATGCTTGACTTAAATGCTGAATGCTGTGCAAAAAGTGCAATGCAAAGAGAGGACTAATTAATATTCGTGCCCTCAGCGCCATGGGAGCCTGTTTTGCCTGCTGTAAGAGGTGACACTGTCCTCGACTCATGTGGCACTAACCTAAACACTTAGGTTTATTTGTGGCTCTCCTTCAGATATTATGGACTTCACGCCAAATTCTTGGGGTCCTACATCTACTTTTTTAAGGATTCATATTTCTTTTTCTCCCTCAAAGGCATGCTGACTTACCCTATCCCGGCTTGGAGGTAATAAACACCTAGGCTGAGGGGTGGCTGCTCTTGATATAAAAAGGGTGGCTAGTCCCTTTGAACCTGTGGGCTTGACATGTGTATGCTTCAACTCCTCTCCAAGTTATGTGGTAGGGATGGGGTTGTCCTACATGCCTCACTCAGTGGAGCTAGCTTCTGTCTGCAACTTCTATCTTCTTATTTCTTTTGTGCTCCAAAGTCTATGTTGTTTCTTTATTGCTCGCATTCTCTTTAGGTCTATCATTTTTTACTCCCTCTGGAGATATAGGTCCCGTGGGGATTTGCACATTTCGTCCATTTTACTGAAATCCCTTCCTCACCCCCTAAGTTTCTAAGGTAGTAACACAGGAGGAGGACTGGACATGTCTTACGTAGGCAGGCTTCCGATTTTCCTCATTGGGCAATGATGATGTTATGCAAAAAGAAAAGGTGCAGAAGATTATTCATGTTATGTTAGGATGCAATAATCTAAAATATAAGTAGGCGAAAAGAAGAAACATGAAAATGCATGGCTCACGGTGCAAGGCTTTAGGATCGACTAGGAGTCACTGGTAGTACTTCTTTAAGTAGGAGGCATTGACAGGCTCTGACTGCTCTCTATGGTCCATGCCTTCAAGAATGATTGTACCCCCAAATAGGGCCTCCTTAACCACAAAGGGTCCACGCCAGTTAGGCCTAAATTTTCCCTATGCATTAGGCAAATGAATGGCACACAAAACCAAGTCTCCTGGTTCAAAGCTTCTAGGACAAACTTTCTTTTGAAAGGCTCGGGCCACTCTCTTCTGGTAGCACTGGGCATGATGCAAAGCTTGTAATCTGTGCTCATCAATTAAATCTAGCTGAACACAACGATCCTGTATCCACTCAACCTCTTCTAATTCTGCCTCCTTCAAGATTCTTAATGATGGAATCTCGACTTCAAAGGGAAGGACCGCCTCCATGCCATATACTAAAGAGTAAGGTGTTGCTCCTGTTGACGTCCGGATGGAGGTCCTGTAGGCCCATAATGCATAGGGCAGCTTTTCATGCCAATCTTTATGAGTCTCGGCCATCTTCTTCAAGATTTTCACCAGATTCTTATTAGCCGACTCTACTGCCCCATTCATCTGCGGTCGATAGGGGGAGGATCTGTGATGCCTGATCTTGTAATTCTAGAGGAAATCCTCAACTCTCTTTGCTATGAAATTAGTTCCGTTGTCTGAAATGATAGCAAATGGAACCCCATATCTGGCGACAATATTTTTTTTGATGAATTTTTCTGTAATGGCTGCTGTGATTGTCTTGTATGATGCCGCCTCGACCCATTTTGTGAAATAATCGATGGCTACCAGAATGTAACAGTGCCCATTGGATGTAGCAGGATGAATGGCCCCGATAACATCAATTCCCCAAGTAGAAAATGGCCAGGGTGATGACATGCTATGTAATTGTTGCGGGGGAGCATGTATAAAATAGTCGTGTATCTAGCAGTTATGGCATTTTCTGACAAACTGGCAGCAGTCTGTTTCCATTGTGGACTAGAAATACCCCTTGTAGACACCCCGATTTTGAGGTGATTCATCGATAAGGCTCCAATTGTTGCTTTGGATGTGGCTGATCCTTGAACCAACTCTAAGCCCATAGCAAGCCTGCAGCCCAATTTAGAAACTAGACCAATAGGGGAGAGCACCTAGCTAGCACACCAACCTAGCACACCTAGCTAGCACACCAACCTAGCACACCAACCTAGCACACATAGGTGGCGCACTTAGCCAGCGCACATCCCTGACGCACAACGCTGCGCAGGCTACGACTGCTGGCTTTCCACCTTCCTTGGCTGTTACCTCCAGCAGCGAATATGCCTTGGAATCTTCCAGGCTCTTCGTCTGCGAGGCTCTCCTTATTTCCGTAACTTACCCCTGAGAGTTCCCTATAAAAGGACCCCCACAGGTAGCCTTAACAGGAGATGAAAAATCCTGAGAGCTGAGAATCCTGAGTAGAAACCTTGCAACCAGCCATTTTCTACTCTAAAACCCGACCTCTGCACGAGCCTCTCTACCAGTCCAGCGACTTATTTTCATTCCCTGGAGCACCCTCTTGCGTCCTAGAGCCTTCCAAAGCAACAAGGATCTTCTTATCTCTGATATTGCAAGAAGGAACACTTCGTGAGGTAGGCTTTCTACCCCTTTTATTTTCTAAATGTCATTTTAGAACTGAATAAAACATGCTTAAAACCATGCGTATGATCTGTTTTGTTCCATGTTTCTGAAGTTTTTATGATAACATGCTCGCATTCTATGCAAATAATCTCCATGCCCTTCCATGTTTGCATTTTTGGCATGTAATCTGCATGAGCTATTGTTTCCTTGCACATAATATTTTGCCATGCACCATGTATGGCCTTGCACGTAGAAGCATGCACATTTGATCATCATTTACACATGTTTTGATTCGTTTTATCCAGATCATGCTTGTTCTAAAGTATTTCATACGTTTCATGCATGAACCCATCAACTTGCCTTGGTTTCAAATGCTTTGTTTTCATGATGATCCTTGACCCTATGCACTCGCAACATGTTTTCCAGTTTTATCATGGCACTCTTCTGGGCGGGTTCTGGATCAAGTCACAGTCTGATCCAGACTCCCTGGGGCGCACATCCTAGCCGCACCCAACCCGCGCACCAGTCTGGCGCACACAACAGGCGCGCCAGACTGGCCAGAGATCAGTGCACTTGCATTTAGCCCCATACTTGCATGGATTTATCGTAGTGTTTTAAGCTTGTTTCTTTCTGATTGATTCTCGGGTTTGCCAAGATGCCACCTGCATGTTTTCAGCTTTCAATCAGACTGTTTTCCATTTGTTTTCTCTACTTTGTTATTCAGCCCCAGGCTGAATCTGGTAGACTGATTGCACCTTACTCCCTTGTGAGAATCATGTGTATCAGTCCATGATCCAGAGGCTTGGCTGAATCATTGCCTTCTGCATCTAGTTCAGATAGATGAGATCTTGCGTGAGGCTTCTGGCCCTTGAGCTCAAGATCATTGCATTGCATTTGCATTTTTTTTAAATCTTTTAAGGCTTGTTTTCCGAGCTTCTCCAAAATGATTTTCTGTTGCATGCTTTTCCAGAGTGCACCCTCTGATGTTTTGCTTCGCGTGACTTTTTGTTTTTGCCTCTACATACATTACTGGCCCACCTAGACGCACATAGGTGGCGCTCCAGACTGACGCACTAGTCTAGCGCACCAAACAGGTGCAGTGGCCTGTTTTCAGTAGCACACAGCATGTTTTTTTCATATGTTTTGCTTGCTCTCTCGACCCGATTTGCTTCTGAGTTTTCATCAGATTCTCTTCCTTGATGCATTAGGAAGGCACACCCATGTTTTCAGCAGATTTCTTGCATTCTAGATTGCATTTAGGCATATAGAAAGCAAGGATGATAAATCGCTCAAGATATTAGATCTCAGATCTTATTATGCAATATTCTTGCATCAATTCTTGGCCCGGCACACGAGCGATATTTCTGAGCATTAGGACACACCCCTACACATCATGCACCTATAC
>JAMKQA010014635.1:0-10198 GCA_024699735.1 Posidonia australis
TCTTCCCTCTTCTATTTGTACCTTAGGTTTAATGCATGAAAACATGATTGTAATGTGATAAAATCATGGAAACATTATAGAAATGCTTGGGATGTCATGGATTACATGTATATGTTGTGAACATACGATTTTGTGGGATTTTTGTAGATTTTCATGGATTTTTGGAGATTGTGATATAGTGTGGATTTTTCAGCACAATGGCTTCGAGATTTCATTTCTTGTTATATACTTGTTGGTTTTTGATGAAAGTTGTCCCAAATGGTAGTTGACTTAGAGCGCTACCTTTAGAGGTTTTTCGGGATTTTCTGGTTCACCGAAGATAGGTCCACCAAAGGCCCAAACTCCAACAAATGTCATGTGTGGTTGCGGTTGAGAAATGGGAATATCGCCCAGATCGGCATGCCAGAATGCTTTGGTATACTGAATCAGGGGATTTCAGCATACTAAAGTGTTCTGGTATGCAGATACAGAACCCAGAAAGGGGAATTCTGAACTAATTTCGGCATACAAAAATGGTCTGGTATTCCAAATCAGGGAAAAACCGTATGTCGAATGATGCCGGGAGATCGAACCAGCCTTTTAGCCGATGTTTTGTTCTGGGATGATTTCGGCATACTGAATGATTCAAGCATATCGAATTAGGGCCTTGTGCTAAATGCCTAAGATTTTGGTATGGATTTGATTGAAATGCTTTAATGACGTTTTAAGCATGTATTAATGATAGTGAATCCATGTGAATGACATGAAGCAATTATGGAAATAATTCCAAGATAAAATGAGTTGGAGTGAGGTTTTATGAGAAAAACCTGAATGTTTATGAAAATGGACTTGTGTTGTTGTTCCAGATCCACATAGTGATAGGACGACATTGGTAGGGGTTGAGGACCCCAATGAGACCAGTTAGTCGAAGCATGGTTGCCGAGGTTTCGGGGCGGTTGAAAGAGACCAAGTTACTCCCACTTGAGACAGTGTTGACTAGACCTGGGAATAAGAGTACCTGGTGTCCAGGCACTGTTGGGGCGCCAAGGAAGGCGTGATCTCCTTGCATGTTAAATAAAATGAAACTTAAGGCCTATGGGCTGCAGCGGTCGTCCTCTCACACGAGGAAGGGCACTGCGGCAATGCAGGTTGGTGAGGTTGGTACCTTACCTTCTTCTTATGGCCTAGTCGACTCTGATGAAGGTGACACTAGTGATTGTAATTGATATGTGAGTAGTGTTTCTGGGCTAGAAATGGTTTGTGTTTGGCTTATGGTTTTAGCCAGCTTCTAGCCAAAATGAGTATTGATTTTGAGCCAGTTGTCAACTAGATGTGGATTTACTATTTTGGGCCATGTGTGGTTTTACTGTTTTGGGCTAGGTCTAGTTGAGAATGTGGTTTCTCGAGATGCATAAATGATTTAAAATGCATGGATTTATAAAGAGAAAATGTTTGAGAAAGACATGGACTTGGGAAAGAGATCCCAATGATTTCTGTCTTTTGGAATGAGATTTCCAACTTTTGTGAACCTGTTCATGAGTAATTGCCGAAGAACCTATTTTTGGTTTCATCTAATCGAGATTTTAAGTTTTCTCGAGGTTTTGTGACGGTTTTGCCGTAGTTTTTTGCATGGTCGCGTATTGGGTGACTTAGATGTCACTCACGTGTGTTTTGTTGTATGTGTTTTTTGCTTTTCAGGTGAGCAGCTGTTGGAGTGCAATCTGGATTCTGATGCTCGAGTTTACAAGAGCCACTAGTCACAAGCCATTCTTAGGTAGTTGTTTGACCCTTCCCAATTATTTTAATTGTTTAATTATTGTTGTTTGGTAGTGTTGCTATTTAGGTAGCATTCCTGGGCTTGGGGCGTTACAAAAAGTCATGATCCCTATGCTTCCACCAACAATCTTGAGTGGAGGAATCGTCCCAAATTTTCATGGACCCAAGGACCACATCAAATTGGGTCCAATCTAAATCAAGTAGGTATTAGTTAACCTAGACCTTATTACAATTAGGGTCTATAAGTCAATCCACCTTTTCACCTACCAAGCATTGAAGATAAAAAGATCAATTCTTTTGAAAAGAGTCTAGAGATGTTTGTTAGGACCACATACAATTTCATGAGTTCCATGGTTTAGTCTCTCACAGCCAATAGTCAGGCCATAGCTCGTTTAAAAATGTAGATGGGTCAGTTAGCAACCATGATAGGAGAGAGAAAGAAAGGAAAGTTTCCAAGCTAACCTGAGGTAAACCCAAACGGTCAAAATCCAAATCCATCCCAACAAACCCATCATGTTAATATGCTTAATGATCTCTAGATAGATACAGTAAACTCAATTATCACTTTAAGATCTAGAAAACATGTTAACAACTATGTTTTCATGCCTGATTTGACTAAGAAGAATCCACCATCTAACTCAAGCCCAAATGATCAATCTATCCCAGGCTACTCTAGAGAGCCTTTAGTTTCTAAGTCGAGTCAAGTCGACCCATTCAGCCAAAAGCATCATTTCCAAATAAAGTCAGGTCTAAGAAAATGGCTAACATGGACAAGGTTAAAAAAATGTTTGAGCAAGTTAGAGTCAACATTCCTCTTCTGGATGTGATCCAATAGATACCTATGTTTACAAAATATCTAAAAGACTTGTGCACCCAAAAGAAAACAACCCAAGCCCCAAAGACGGCATTTCTCATTGCCAATGTCAATTCCATCTTAACCAGCCCAATGCTAACAAAGCAAAAGGACCTAGGTTGTCCTACTATTTCTTGTGTTATTGGAAATTCTATTATTGATAATGTGCTCCTAGACCTTGGTGCAATTATCAACCTAATCCCTTACACTATCTACAAGAAATTAGGATTAGGAGAAGTCAACCTACTTCTATTAGAATACAATTAGTAGTTAGGCCCATCAAAAAGCCTGTAGGGATAATAGAAGATGTTCTTGTAAAGGTTGGGGTATTCATATATCCTATGGATTTCATTGTTCAAGAAACTCAACCGATTTCAAACCCTAAGGGTCAAATACCCATCATTTTGGGTCAACCATTTTTGACAACATTTAATGCCCTGATAAATTGTCAGAATGGTATGTTGAAGCTCACATTTGAGAACATGATGGAAAAACTTAATATTTTTAGGATAGATAATCAATCCATGCAGTCTCTAAAGAATCCCAATGTTTTGTATATGTGGCTTGGACCCAAAACTAAGGCTAAGTCCAAGTCTAAGAATTCTAACAAGTGTTAAAGGACCGAGGTAGGGAAGCTTACTATAAAGGTCCATGAGCAAATAGTCAATGTTGGAATTGAATCTCTTCCTCATGATTCACCACGTGAGCCATCTTTTTCAACTAATGATGAACCCATTGGTTCCACTGTAACGACCCAAGTTTTAGAAGTAGTGCTTTACCCATATAATTAGGGTGAAATTCAGGCGTGTTAAGCTTTAGGGGCCCAAGTGCCTAATGTGGGACATGTTCTCAGTAGTGTCTGACGCTTGGATTGTGGGTTTCCGACCTTTTTCTGTGGTGTGGTTCGACTACTGTGCTGGCCCATGTGGGAGGTCGCGTGGTCTAGTTTCGTGCTTGCGGCTTCCTTTCTTTCCTTCCCTTCTTTCTCTTTCCTTTCCTTTCTTTCTTTCTTTTCTTTCTTCTCTCCCCTGGGCCCCACCCCTTCCTCTTCTTCTTATTCTTCTTCTCCTCTCACGCGTGGGAGAGGGAGATAAAAGAGAGAGGGGAGACAAGAGGGAGAGAGGGTTGTGTGAGAGAGAGAGAGGGAGATGGCCGGAGAAGGGAGGATATGGCCATCGCCGTGCCGCCGTCGTCGCGTGGAAGAGAGGAGCAGCTCATGGTTGAAGGAGCATCGCCGTCCATCTTGCGTCACCGCATCTTCAGTGGGGGTACGCACCTTGTAGATTTTATTTTGGTTCTAAATTTGTACCATAGGTGTATGTTAGTGTGCTGGTAATTGTAGTAAATATTATAGAATTTATTATGCATTGGTGGGCCATTTAAGGCTGTATTTATTGTTTGGGGTGAATAGTGCCCTCTTTGTGTTTCTATTGATTTTTCGAGATCCGTTTGATGGATCTCGATGTTGTTTGTCTAGTTTGGAAGAACTCATTGAGATCTTCATTTTGGTATATTGTTTGCATGATTTGGATTGGTGGTTTGCAGGATTGAGCTTTGGGTCCCATTTTGGGTTGCCTTACAGTCACTTGGTTCGACATGCCAAATTATTTCGATATGTCGTTTTTGTTGCAGATTGTCCCCTCGATCCCTGATTCGATCGACCAAATTTATTCAGTCTGTCGTTCTAAAAGTCTTGGGTGTTGACAGAATTCCTGGTTCGGTCGATCGTTCCATGTTGGTCTGCCGATCCAGGCCTTGATCCTACATTAAGATAGCTTATGTTTTTATTCATATATATATATATCTATATATACACACACACACATATATATATATACATATTAATCTTGGGGGGATAAATATAATGGCATAAATGATAAGATAATCATAAGAATGGTCTAGGGTTTGCCTAAAACAAATTAGCAAGATTCCACCTGGGTATGGATAGAATAAAAGATGAAATGGTTTAGAAATAATAGGTTCTTTCCCTAGATGGTTTAAACTAGACCTTAAGCATAATGATAGTGTCCCTAGGTCTATGGTTTGTGTGGTTTTGTGTGCGGTGCACTGAATGGAGTATTCAGTGGCACTGTCCCAGGTGTCTGAGCCGATCTGGTTGTGCTCCTGAGGGACACGAACCAGTAGGTGTCAAACACTTGGCGCTAGAGCATGGAGTTCTAGTTGCGCTTTTTCTTTGCTATTGGTGATTTCTTGGGTTGTGGTCGTAGGTTGAGCATAGTGCTCATGAACCCAGACGCACCCAAGGTGCTTTTGCCTAGGCCTAACAGGAGAGCTGTCGAGGCTGTGTTTTGTTTGTGGTTTCTCAGCCTTTGGTTTCTGTGCCACTGTTGGGCACAATGTTGCTTGAATTTTGAAGGATATTTAATGATTTTGAAAAGGTTTCCAAAAGAGAGTTTTGGAAAGGGAAAAGTACAAATTTGAAAATAGTTTTGGAAAGAGTTTTCCAGTGTTTTCTGTTTACGTTGGGGGCCAAGATACCTGAGGTTGAGATTCGTTAGGTCTTGGAGGTATAATACTCCTTGACTGTCATTTCGAGGCTAGGGTTGTGGTCCGTGGGTTGAGGTGTTTCGTGGCATGACGGGGAGATATGATACTCCTGCTATCACTGTGAGCACTGAGGCTCGGGAGTTATCGGGTGTGGAGGTATGAGACTCCTTCCTGAGCACCGTGTGGAGGGCGTCGTGAGGAGGTGTACCTTGTGGTGGCCAGTGCGGATGGGACGTGCGCCCCGTAGCTGGTAGCATCCTAAGAGACAAGACTGCCTTCCCAAGGAGGGGTTGGCTTTGTTGAGGGTTCTCTAGGTGGGAGAATGTAGGACAACGTGGCTCCTACACTGGTTGGCAAGTGGCAGTGCTGACACCGTGATCGCTCCTTGGTGGACTTCTTGTGGCCGATGTTGTCTGCATGGTGCCGGGCAGTTCGACACAAGGTAGTTGCTTGTGTTTGTTGGAGTCCTGGTTTGGAAAATCAGGCTTTGGGCCTAGAGCAGGCCATGGCTTTGGCGCCTGTTAAGGAGTAGTGCTTTCGAAGTAGTAGCTCCATTGTTTTGGGAGCGGAGGCTCCGTAGTTTGGTGTTGTGCTTGGGTCCAGAGGGGACCATGTTGTGCAGAGCAGAGTCTCTGTAGTTGTGCTTTTGGTGTGGTTTTGGGCTTGAGATGGTGATAGTAGCTTTCTCCGGCATGCATAAAAGCTTTTAAAAGTGCACGCACATGGTTTTTGCAAAGGAAAAGAAAAGAATGGTTTTAAAGACATGGTTTTGTATTTTGTGGCCTGCCGAGCAGTGGTAGACTGCCTTGTTTGGTGTTGCGTCATCTGAGAGGGATATTAGTGCGTGTGTGTTGGGCATCGGTAGATTGCCCTTTTTGGTTTGTCAGCATCCGGGTGTGATGCCTGTGCTTGGTTGTCCTCGGCATAGGTTGCCGAGTTGTAGGTGGGGTGCATGTTGGGTGACCATTGAGTGATTACTCACATGTGCTTTGCTTTGTGTGTTTTGACAGGTGCAGGATAGTGGTTGTTGGTTGTTAATGCATATAGGAGGAGTCTCGTTACCACACATCAGGAATTCAGGTGAGTGTTAGTTTAGTTTATTTCTGTTGTTTATTAGTTTTATTTTCCTGTTGAGAGTACTTAGCCTTAGCTACATCATTAGTGTAATTATTGGTTAATAATACAAATAAAACCAATAATTAAATGAAAATTTATAGCAAAGTTTTGTGGTATCGACTTGGGGGTCGTTACAGTTGGTATCAGAGCTTAGGTCCACCTAGGGGTATTAGCCTAGGGATGTCTGGTAGGGTGACTCCATAGAATTGCATATCATGCATTCCTGTACCTTGATTTTTATTGATTTTCCTGATTTTTTGGCTTACGGTGTTGAGGAGTGTCTTCGGCTCTGGCTACTGTTTGGCGAGGATTTTATGTGAAGGACCGCAAGGAACCTAGGGAGTGACAATCTGCATTCTCGTTTGAAGAAGGATGTCGACACCTTCTTGGTAGGATTCGTAGTGGTTGGATATCTAGTAATTCTCAATTTGGTAGGGTTGCTTGGAAGATAGTAGTTGGGAGTGGAGTGTGAAGCAGCGTTCACTCCTGTGGAGTGGTTCGCTAGGGTTCCTCAACTCTGTGGAACGTTGTGTAGTATTTTCCATGAGTTTTACGTGGGTTAAGCAATGTGTTGCCTATGGGTGTGGTGGTGGTTGTTTTCTAGGCATGACTCTATACTGACTGCCACGGTAGGAGGCCCTGTGGTGCGTGTGGTCAGACGAGTCGTGTTGCCTAGAGATTGTTCACGTCTACTGTGGATCCTAGTATACTTGGTGTGCTACGCCTATGAGGAGGCAAGACGTTTGCTGGGGAGGTGCCTTGTTCCTTTAAGGGGGATTAGGCGACCTCCATCTGTTGACCAGAGGACATGTTTCCTTTAAGGGGGTTAGCCACCAGCTAGTGCTGGGCAGTTTGGTGTTTTACTGTGGAGGGTAGGGTGCAGCAGTTGTCTACCTCTGGTGTACCCTCCATAGTTGTTGTTGTTTCTTGTTGTTTGTTTGTTTGCTGCCTATTCCTGCTGGTACTTGTTGTTGTTGTTGGTAGTCTGTGGTTGTTATCGGTCGTCTGTCTGGGTTGTTGGTGTCAGTGTGGGAGGATGCCTACAGCTCCGTCCTCCTGTTGTCGCATTTAAGTGAAGCGTGAGGCTTCCCGGATGTGTGGTTGTTGTTGTCTTTGTTGTGGGTGCAGAGGATGCTTTGAGTTCCATCCTCCTGTGGTCTTTGGGTGACTCGATGGGTCCCCAGATGTCTATTGTAGTCTCTAGGTGACTCAATGGGTCCCAAGCTGTCGTTGTTGTCTTTGGGTGACTGGGTCGGTCCCCAGCTGTCTGTTGTGATCTCTGGGTGACTCGGTGTGTTCCCAGCTGTCTATTGTGGCCTCTGGGTGACTTGGTGGGTCCACAACTGTCTGTTGTGGTCTCTGGGTGACTCGGTGAGTCCCCAAGAGTGTGTTGTTGTTTTGGGGTGGCTTTGGTGAGTTCCCCAAGTATGTGTTGCTCCTTCCAAACGCTCTGTCTAAGGACGAGGTATCTGAGAGAGATGGTGTGCATGGAGTCATGCATTGGTGCTGTGTGGTTGTATCGCACATGTTGTTTGGGTCTTGGCCATGGAGTGGCATAGCCCGATGTGTTGTTTGTTGTGTGTTGTCTGGGGTATCTTGTCGAGATACCTTGTTGTCCTAGTTGGTTGTGGTTTGGATGGCTTTATGCCATTCGGGCAGTGGAGATTTTTCTCCAGTGTTTCCTTTAGGTGTCCTGTTGTTGATTTTCTTGTTTTCTTGTGGGTTGGATGACGTAATGCTATTTGACCTGTGGAGATCTTCATTCTCCTATGTTTTCTTTTGGGTTTTGGGTTTCTACGGCAGAGATGGGATGAGTCAAGTGGAGTTGGTTGCCCGTCTCGTTTGGTGGCGTCGCTGGTCGAGCTGGTGGGTGAGATCCCACGTGTTTTCCTCTAGGTGGTTGTTTCTTGATTCAGGTGTAACTATTCTCGAAGAACTAGCAGAGGTATCTTCGAGATAGTGGCACCACAGAGAGGTCTGCCTAAGGAGGAGGAATAGCTCGTGTTGGTTCGGACACTTCTGCTGGGAGTTGCTTTCAATTGGAGATCCATTTGAGTTTGACTCCCGAGTGGTCCTTACCATTCGTGTGGTTGTTTCACTGGAACCAGTGACTTTTGTGGCCATGGACTCTAGATTGTAGTATATTTGATGTGAGCATCACGCTTAATAGTTGGCTCAAGTGTGTTTTAGTGGTATCACGTCTAGACCTACAAGGCTGTCGTTGCAGCGAGTAGTAATGAGTCCACCAAATATCCTTTTGGGTTGGGATAAGTTCCTGTTGCGATGAGGCAACGTGGTGTTTTGTGGTTCTTGCTAGTTGAGAGGATCACAGGAGGAAATGTCCACCCACATGTTGGATGTTGGCCACAGTGCAAGTTGTGCTCTGAATCCGGTGGAGTGTCAATCTGGGAAGTAGTTCCTGGAGACAGCACATGGTTGGCTAGTCTATCGATGCACTCCAAATCTGTGAAGAGCTTTGTTGTGTCTTAGTAGCCAGATTTTTTCTTGTACCTTGGATTGGAGGAAGTTTTCCAAGGTAATGAGAGATGTTGCTGAGCACAAGGTGTGGAGTTCAGTGGTTGCTGACCAAGTTGTGCATTAGAGTGGCGCAACGGAAGCGTGGCCAGAGCTGGTTGCACCTGGTCAATCCTGTGGTTTGCGTGTCTCCGAGGGTGTTCTGGATGTTTCGTGACTCTGGGAGACACGGTTTTGGAGCCTCTGGGTGGAGACATTGTGCCCAGAAGGGACTTCACTGGGGATCTCTGTGGTGTTTGGACTCAAGGAGAGTTGAGTCCTTGGTGTCGTCTTGGACCTAAGTAGGATGAAATGGCTTTGTGAGGTGGAGATTTCTCCTACAGGTCATGGACTTTGGGTGGCATTGTTGTGTTTTTGTCTGGGTCATTCTAGTGATGTCTTAATTTTGGTGCTCTAGGTGTTTCGCCTAGAGAATTTCGAAGGCGAAATTCCTTTAAGGGGATTAGGCAGTAACGACCCAAGTTTTAGAAGTAGTGCTTTGGCCAAATAATTAGAGTGAAATTCAGACATGTTAAGCTTTGGGGGCCCAAGTGCCTAATGTGGGACACGTTCTCAGTAGTGTTTGACACTTGGATTGTGGGTTTCTAACCTTTTGGCGTGGTGTGGTTAAGCTATTGTGCTGGCCCTCGTAGGAGGTCACGTGGTCTGGTTTCGTGCTTGTGGCTTCCTTTCTTTCCTTCCCTTCTTTCTCTTTCCTTTCCTTCCCTTCTTTCTCTTTCCTTTCCTTTCCTTTCTTTCTTTCTTTTCTTTCTTCTCTCCCTTGGGCCCCACCCCTTCTTCTTCTTCTTCTTCTTCTTCTTCTTCTTCTTCTCCTACACGTGGGAGAAGGAGAGAAAAGAGAGAGGGGAGGGTTGCGAGAGAGAGAGAGAGAGAGGGAGATGGCTAGAGAAGGGAAAATACAACCACCACTGTGTTTCCATCATCGCATGGAGGAGAGGAGCAGCTCGTGGTTGGAGGAGCGTCGTCGTCCGTCTCACGTCGTCGCATCTTCGGTGGAGGTATGCACCCTGTAGATTTTATTTTAGTTCTAAATTTGTACCATAGGTGCATGTTAGTGTACTGATAATTATAGTAAATTCAATAGAATTTATTGTGCATTAGTGGGCCATTTATGGCCGTATTTATGGTTTGGGGTGAATAGGGCCCCCTTTGTGTTTTCTATTGATTTTTCGAGATCCGCATGATGGATCTTGGTGTTGTTTGTTTGGTTTGGAAGATCTCGTTGAGATTTTCATTTTGGTATATTGTTTACATGGTTTGGATTGGTGGTTTGCAAGAGTGGGCTTAGGGTCCCATTTTGGGTTGCCCTGCAGTCGCCTAGTTCGACATGCCGAATTATTTGGGTATGCCATTTTTGTTGCAAATTGTCCCCTCGATCCCTGATTCGGTCAACTAAATTTATCCGTTCTGCCATTCTAGAAGTCTTGTGTG
>JAMKQA010014636.1:0-11337 GCA_024699735.1 Posidonia australis
TTGATATTGTGATTTTCCTATCCACGGTTCGTTCCGAGGAAAGAATCCTGGTGTCTTTTGCTATTGTGATTTTCCTATCCACGATTCGTTCCGAGGAAGGAATCCTGGAGTCTTTTGATATTGAGATTTTCCTGTCCACGGTTCGTTCCGAGGAACAAATCTTGGTGTCTTTTAATATTGTAATTTTTTACTATCCACGGTTCGTTCCAAGGAACGAATCCTGGTGTGTTTTTCCCATCCACGGTTCGTTCTGTTGGAACGAATCCTGGTGTGATTTTCCTATCCACGGTTCATTCCGAGGAACGAATCCTGGTGTCTTTTGATATTGTGATTTTCCTATCCACGGTTCGTTCCATGGAACGAATACTGGTATGATTTTCCTATCCATGGCTCGTTCCGAGGAACGAATACTGGTGTCTTTCGATATTGTGATTTTCCTATCCACGGCTCGTTCCGAGGAACGAATCCAGGTGTCTTCAGATTTTCCTATCCACGGTTCGTTCCTAGGGGTGAATCCTGGTGTCTTTTGATATTGTGATTTTCCTATCCACGGTTCGATCCGAGGAGGGAATCCTGGTGTCTTTCGATAATGTGATTTTTCCTATCCACGGTTCATTCCGTGGAACGAATCCTGGTGTCTTTTGATATTGTGATTTTTCCAATCCACTATTCGTTCTGTGGAACGAATCCAGGTGTCTTCTGATTTTCCTATCCACGGTTCGTTCCTAGGAGCGAATCCTGGTGTCTTTTGATATTGTGATTTTCCTATCCACGGTTCATTCCGTGGAACGAATCCTGTTGTCTTTTGATATAGTGATTTTCCTATCCACGGTTCATTCCGGGGAACGAATCCTGGTGCCTTTTGATATTGAGATTTTCCTATCCACGGTTCGTTCCGAGGAGCGAATCCGCGTGTCTTTTGATATTGTGATTTTCCTATCCACGATTCGTTCTGTGGAACGAATCCTGGTGTCTTTTGATATTGTGATTTTTCCAATCCACTATTCGTTCTGAGGAACGAATCCAGGTGTCTTCTGATTTTCCTATCCACGGTTCGTTCCTAGGAGCGAATCCTCGTGTCTTTTGATATTGTGATTTTTCTATCCACGGTTCGTTCCTAGGAGCGAATCCTGGTGTCTTTTGATATTGTGATTTTCCTATCCACGGTTCATTCCGAGGAACGAGTCCTGGTGTCTTTTGATATAGTGATTTTCCTATCAACGGTTCATTCCAGGGAACGAATCCTGGTGTCTTTTGATATTGAGATTTTCCTATCCACGGTTCGTTCCGATTAGCGAATCCTAGTGTCTTTTGATATTGTGATTTTCTTATCCACGGTTCGTTCCGAGGAGTGAATCCAAGTGTCTTTTGATATTGTGAGTTTCCTATCCACGGCTCGTTCCGAGAAACGAATCCTGGTGTCTTCAGAATTTCCGATCCACGGTTCGTTCCTAGGAGCGAGTCCTGGTGTCTTTTGATATTATGATTTTCATATCAATGGTTCGTTCCGAGGAGCGAATCCTGGTGTCTTTCGATAATGTGATTTTCCTATCCACGGTTCGTTCCGAGGAACGAGTCCGGGTGTGATTTTCCTATCCACGGTTCGTTCCGAGGAACGAATCCTGGTGTCTTTTGATATTGTGATTTTTCCAATCCACTATTCGTTCTATTGAACGAATCCGGGTGTCTTCTGATTTTCCTAACCTCGGTTCGTTCCTAGGATCGAATCCTGGTGTCTATCGATACTGTGATTTTCCTATCCACGGTTCGTTCCGAGGAACGAATCCAGGTGTCTTTTGATATAGTGATTTTCCTATCCACGATTCGTTCCGGGGAACGAATCCTGGTGTCTTTTGATATTGAGATTTTCCTATCCACGGTTCGTTCCGAGGAGCGAATCCGGGTGTCTTTTGATATTGTGATTTTCCGATCCACGGTTCGTTCCGAGGAACGAATCCTGGTGTGATTTTCCTATCCACGGTTCGTTCCGAAGAGCGAATCCTGGTGTCTTTTGATATTGTGATTTTCCTATCCACGGTTCGTTTCGAGGAACGAATCCTGGTGTCTTTTGAAAATGTGATTTTCCTATCCACGGTTCGTTCCAAGGAGCGAATCCTGGTGTCTTTTGATATTGTGATTTTCCGATCCACGATTCGTTCCGAGGAGCTAATCCTGGTGTCTTTTGATATTGTGATTTTCCAATCCACGGTTCGTTCCGAGGAAAGAATCCTGGTGTGATTTTCCTATCCACTGTTCATTCCGGGGAGCGAATCTTGGTGTCTTTTGATATTGTGATTTTCATATCCACGGTTCATTCCGAGGAACGAATACTAGTGTCTTTTGATATTGTGATTTTCCTATCCACGGTTCGTTCCGAGGAACGAATCCTGGTGTTTTCTGATTTTCCTATCCACGGTTCGTTCCTAGGAGCGAATCATGGTGACTTTTGATATTGTGATTTTCCGATCCACGGTTTGTTCCGAGGAACGAATACTGGTGTGATTTTACTATCCATGGATCGTTCCTAGGAGCGAATCCTGCTGTCTTTTGAAATTGTGATTTTCCTATCCACGGTTCGTTCCGAGGAACGAATCCTGGTGTCTTTTGATATTGTGATTTTCCTATCCACGGTTCGTTCCGTGGAACAAATCCTCGTGTCTTTTGATATTGTGATTTTCCTATCCACGATTAGTTCCGAGGAACGAATCCTGGTCTCTTTTGCTATTGTAATTTTCCTCTCCACGGTTCGTTCCTAGGAACGAATCCTTGTGTCTTTTGATGCTTTGATTTTCCTATCCATAGTTCGTTCTGAGGAGTGAATCCTAGTGTCTTTTGATATTGTGATTTTCCTATCCACGGTTTGTTCCGAGGAACGAATCTTGGTGTCTTTTGCTATTGTGATTTTCCTATCCACGGTTCGTTCCGAGGAGCGAATCCAGGTGTCTTTTGACATTTCTGATTTTTCCTATCCACGGTTCGTTCCGAGGAACGAATCCTGTTGTCTTTTGATGTTCTGATTTTCCTATCCACAGTTCGTTCTGAGGAACTAATCCTGGTGTCTTTTGATATTGTGATTTTTTCTATCCACGACTTGTTCCGAGGAACGAATCCTGGTTTGATTTTCCATTCCACGATTCTTTCCAAGGAACGAATATTGGTGTCTCCTGATATTGTGATTTTCCAATTCATGGTTCATTCCGCTGGAACCAATCCAAGTGTTATTATCCTATCCACGGTTCCTTCCGAGGAACGAATCCTGGTGTCGTTTTTATTTCTGATTTTCCTATCCACGTTTCGTTCCGAGGAACGAATCCTGGTGTCAATCGCTATTGTGATTTTCCTATCCACGATTCGTTCCGAGGCACGAATCCTGGTGTCTTTTGATATTGTGATTTTGCTATCCCCGGTTCGTTCCGAGGAACGAATCCTAGTGTCTTTTGATATTGAGATTTTTTCCTATCCACGGTTCATTCCGAGGAACGAATCCTGGTGTGTTTTTCCCATCCACGGTTCGTTCCGTTGGAACGAATCCTAGTGTGATTTTCCTATCCACGTTTCGTTCCGAGAAACGAAACCTGGTGTCTTTTGATATTTTGATTTTCCTATCAACGGTTCGTTCCGTTGGAACGAATCCTGGTGTGATTTTCCTATCCACAGTTTGTTCCATTGGAACGAATCCTGGTGTGATTTTCCTATCCACGTTTCGTTCCGAGGAACGAATCCTGGTGTCTTTTGATATTCTGATTTTCCTATCAACGGTTCGTTCCGTTGGAACGAATCCTGGTGTGATTTTCCTATCCACAGTTCGTTCCGTTTGAACGAATCCTGGTGTGATTTTCCTATCCACTGTTCGTTCTGAGGAACGAATCATTGTGTCTTCTGAATTTCCTATCCACGGTTCATTCCGAGGATCGAATCCTGGTGTCGTTTCATGTTGTGATTTTCCTATCCACGGTTCATTTCGAGGAGCGAATTCTGGTGTCTTTTAATATTGCGATTTTCCTATCCTCAGTTCGTTACGAGAAACGAATCCGGGTGTGATTTTCCAATCCACGATTCATTTCGAGGAACGAATCGTGGTGTGATTTTCCTATCCGTGGTTCATTCCGAGGAATGACTCCTGGTGTCTTCTGATTTTCCTATACATGGTTTGATCCGAGGAACGAATCCTGGTGTCTTCTGATTTTCCAATCCACGGTTCGTTTCGAGGAATGAATCCAGGTGTGATTTTCCTATCCCCGGTTCGTTCCGAGGAGCGAATCCTGGTGTCTTTTGATATTGTGAATTTCCTATCCATGGTTCGTTCCGAGTAACGAATCCTAGTGTCTTTTGAAAATGTGATTTTCCTATCCACGATTCGTTCCGAGGAGCGAACCCTGGTGTCTTTTGATATTGTGATTTTTCGATCCACGATTCGTTCCGAGGGGCGAATCCAGGTGTCTTTTGCTATTGTGATTTTCCTATCCACGATTCGTTCCGAGGAAGGAATCTTGGAGTCTTTTGATATTGTGATTTTCCTATCCACGGTTCGTTCTACGGAACAAATCCTAGTGTCTTTTAATATTGTGATTTTTTCCTATCCACGGTTCGTTCCGAGGAACAAATCCTGGTGTGTTTTTCCCATCCACGGTTCGTTCCATTGGAACGAATCCTGGTGCGATTTTCCGATCCGCGGTTCGTTCCGAGGAATGAATCTTGGTGTCTTTTGATATTGTGATTTTCCTATCCACGGTTCGCTCCGAAGAACGAATCCTGATGACTTTTGAAAATGAGATTTTCCAATCCACGGTTCGTTCCGAGGAGCGAATCTTGGTGTCTTTTGAAATTGTGATTTTCCTATCCACGGTTCGTTCCGAGGAGCGAATCCTGGTGTCTTTTGATATTGTGATTTTCCAATCCACGGTTCGTTCCGAGGAAAGAATCCTGGTGTGATTTTCCTATCCACGGTTCGTTCCGGGGAGCGAGTCTTGGTGTCTTTTGATATTGAGATTTTCATATCCACGGTTCGTTCCGAGGAATGAATACTGGTGTCTTTTGATATTGTGATTTTCTTATCCACGGTTCGTTCCTAGGACCGAATCCTGGTGTCTTTTGATATTGTGATTTTCCTATCCACGGTTCGTTCCTAGGACCGAATCCTGGTGTCTTTTGATATTGTGATTTTCCTATCCACGGTTCGTTCCGAGGAACGAATGCTAGTTTCATTTGATATTGTGATTTTCCTATCCACGGTTCGTTCCGGGGAGCAAATCCTCGTGTCTTTTGATATTGTGATTTTCCTATCCACGATTAGTTCCGAGGAACGAATCCTGATCTCTTTTGCTATTGTGATTTTCCACTCCACGGTTCGTTCCTAGGAACGAATCCTTGTGTCTTTTGATGCTTTGATTTTCCTATCCATAGTTCGTTCTGAGGAGCGAATCTTAGTGTCTTTTGATATTGTGATTTTCCTATCCACGGTTTGTTCCGAGGAACGAATCCTGGTGTCTTTTGCTATTGTGATTTTCCTATCCACGGTTCGTTCCAAGGAGCGAATCCTGGTGACTTTTGACATTTCTGATTTTTCCTATCCACGGTTCGTTCCAAGGAATGAATCCTGGCGTCTTTTCATGTTGTGATTTTCCTATCCACGGTTCGTTCCGAGGAACTAATCCTGGTGTCTTTTGATATTGTGATTTTTTCTATCCACGATTTGTTCCGAGGAACGAATCCTGGTTTGATTTTCCCATCCACGATTCTTTCCAAGGAAAGAATCTTGGTGTCTCCTGATATTGTGATTTTCCAATTCATGGTTCGTTCCGTTGGAACGAATCCAAGTGTTATTTTCCTATCCATGGTTCGTTCCGAGGAACGAATCCTGCTGTCGCTTGTATTTCTGATTTTCCTATCCACGGTTCGTTCCAAGGAACGAATCCCGGTGTCTTTCGCTATTGTGATTTTCCTATCCACGATTCGTTCCGAGGCACAAATCCTGGTGTCTTTTGATATTGTGATTTTCCTATCCACGGTTCGTTCCGAGGAACGAATCCTTGTGTCTTTTGATATTGAGATTTTTTCCTATCCACGATCCGTTCCGAGGAACGAATCCTGGTGTGTTTTTCCCATCCACGGTTCGTTCCGTTGGAACGAATCCTGGTGTGATTTTCCTATCCACGTTTCGTTCCGAGGAACGAATCCTGGTGTCTTTTGATATTCTGATTTTCCTATCAACGGTTCGTTCCGTTGGAACGAATCCTGGTGTGATTTTCCTATCCACAGTTCGTTCCATTGGAACGAATCCAGGTGTGATTTTCCTATCCACGGTTCGTTCTGAGGATCGAATCCTTGTGTCTTCTGAATTTCCTATCCACGGTTCATTCCAAGGAACGAATCCTGGTGTCGTTTCATGTTGTGATTTTCCTATCCACGGTTCGTTCCGAGGAGCGAATACTGGTGTCTTTTAATGTTGTGATTTTCCTATCCTCGGTTCGTTCCGAGAAACGAATCCTGGGGTGATTTTCCAATCAACGATTCATTTCGAGGAACGAATCGTGGTGTGATTTTCCTATCCGTGGTTCATTCCGAGGATTGACTCCTGGTGTCTTCTGATTTTCCTATACACGGTTCGATCCGAGGCACGAATCCTGGTGTCATCTGATTTTCCTATCCACGGTTCGTTCCGAGGAACGAATCCTGGTGTGATTTTCCTATCCACGGTTCGTTCAGAGGAGCGAATCCTGGTGTCTTTTGATATTGTGATTTTCCTATCCATGGTTCGTACCGAGGAACGAATCCTGGTGTCTTTTGAAAATGTGATTTTCCTATCCATGGTTCGTTCCGAGGAGCGAATCCTGGTATCTTTTGATATTGTGATTTTCCGATCCACGATTCGTTCGGAGGAGCGAATCTTGGTGTCTTTTGATATTGTGATTTTCCAATCCACGATTCGTTCCGAGGAAAGAATCCTGGTGTGATTTTCCTATCCACGGTTCGTTCTGTGGAGCGAATCTTGGTGTCTTTTGATATTGTGATTTTCATATCCACGGTTCGTTCTTAGGAACGAATACTGTTGTCTTTTGATATTGTGATTTTTTCCTATCCACGGTTCGTTCCGGGGAACAAATCCTGGTGTCTTTTGAAATTGTGATTTTCCTATCCACGGTTTGTTCCGAGGAAAGAATCCTGGTGTCTTTTGCTATTGTGATTTTCCTATCCACGATTCGTTCTGAGGAAGGAATCCTGGAGTCTTTTGATATTGTGATTTTCCTATCCACGGTTCGTTCTGAGGAACGAATCCTTGTGTCTTCTGAATTTCCTATCCACGGTTCATTCCAAGGAACGAATCCTGGTGTCGTTTCATGTTGTGATTTTCCTATCCACGGTTCGTTCCGAGGAGCGAATACTGGTGTCTTTTAATATTGTGATTTTCCTATCCTTGGTTCGTTCTGAGAAACGAATCCTGGTGTGATTTTCCAATCAACGATTCATTTCGAGGAACGAATCGTGGTGTGATGTTCCAATCCGTGGTTCATTCCGAGGATTGACTCCTGGTGTCTTCTAATTTTCCAATACACGGTTCGATCCGAGGAACGAATCCTGGTGTCTTTTGTTTTTCCTATCCACGGTTCGTTCCGAGGAACGAATCCTGGTGTGATTTTCCTATCCACGGTTCATTCCGAGGAGCGAATCTTGGTGTCTTTTGATATTGTGATTTTCCTATCCATGGTTCATTCCGAGGAACGAATCCAGGTGTCTTTTGAAAATGTGATTTTCCTATCCACGGTTCGTTCCGAGGAGCGAATCCTGGTGTCTTTTGATATTGTGATTTTCCGATCCACGATTCGTTCCGAGGAGCGAATCTTGGTGACTTTTGATATTGTGATTTTCCAATCCACGGTTCGTTCCGAGGAAAGAATCCTGGTGTGATTTTCCTATCCACGGTTCGTTCTGGGGAGCGAATCTTGGTGTCTTTTGATATTGTGATTTTCATATCCACGGTTCGTTCCAAGGAACGAATACTGTTGTCTTTTGATATTGTGATTTTTTCCTATCCACGGTTCGTTCCGAGGAACAAATCCTGGTGTCTTTTGAAATTGTGATTTTCCTATCCACGGTTTGTTCCGAGGAAAGAATCCTGGTGTCTTTTGCAATTGTGATTTTCCTATCCACGATTCGTTCCGAGGAAGGAATCCTGGATTCTTTTGATATTGTGATTTTCCTATCCACGGTTCGTTCCGAGGAACAAATCCTGGTGTCTATTAATATTGTGATTTTTTCCTATCCACGGTTCATTCCGAGGAACGAATCCTGGTATGTTTTTCCCATCCACGGTTCGTTCCGTTGGAAAGAATCCTGGTGTGATTTTCCTTTCCACGGTTCGTTCCGAGGAACGAATCCTGGTGTCTTTTGATATGGTGATTTTCCTATCCTCGGTTCGTTCCACGGAACGAATACTGGTGTGATTTTCCTATCCACGGTTCGCTCCGAGCAGTGAATGCTGGTGTCTTTCGATATTGTGATTTTCCTATCCACGGTTCGTTCCGAGGAACGAATCCTGATGACTTTTGAAAATGAGATTTTCCAATCCACGGTTCGTTCCGAGGAGCGAATCCTGGTTCTTTTGACAATGTGATTTTCCTATCCACGGTTCGTTCCGAGGAGCGATTCCTGGTGTCTTTTGATATTGTGATTTTTCTATCCACGGTTCGTTCCGAGGAAAGAATCCTGGTGTGATTTTCCTATCCACGGTTCGTTCCTGGGAGCGAGTCTTGGTGTCTTTTGATATTGTGATTTTCATATCAACGGTTCGTTCCGAGGAACTAATACTGGTGTCCTTTGATATTGTGATTTTCCTATCCACGGTACATTCCGAGGAACGAATCCTGGTGTCTTCTGATTTTCCTATCCACGATTCATTTCGAGGAACGAATCGTGGTGTGATTTTCCTATCTGTGGTTCATTCCGAGGAACGACTCCAGGTGTCTTCTGATTTTCCTATACACGGTTCGATTCGAGGAATGAATCCTGGTGTCTTCTGATTTTCCTATCCACGGTTCGTTCCGAGGAACGAATCATGGTGTCTTCTGATTTTCCTATCCACGGTTCGTTCCAAGGAACGAATCCTGGTGTCTTTTGATCTTGTAATTTTCCTATCCACGGTTCATTCCGAGGAACGAATCCTAGAGTCTTCTGATTTTCCTATCCACGGTTCGTTCCGAGGAACAAATCCTGGTGTCTTTTGATACTGTGATTTTTACTATCCGTGTTTCGTTCCGAGGAACGAATCCTGGTGTGATTTTCCCATCCACAGTTCGTTCCATTGGAACGAATCCTGGTGTTATTTTCCTTTCCACGGTTCGTTCCGAGGAACGAATCCTGGTGTCTTTTGATATTGTGATTTTCCTATCCACGATTTGTTCCGAGGAACGAATCCTGGTGTGATTTTTCTATCCACGGCTCGTTCCGAGCAACGAATCCTGCTGTCTTTTGTTATTGTGATTTTCCTATCCATGGTTCGTTCCGAGGAACGAATCCTGGTGTCTTTCGCTATTGTGATTTCCTATCCACGATTCGTTCCGAGGCACGAATCCTGCTGTCTTTTGATATTGTGATTTTCCTATCCACGGTTCGTTCCGAGGAACGAATCCTGGTGTCTTTTGATATTGTGATTTTTTCCTATCCACGGTTCGTTCTGAGGAACGAATCCTGGTGTGTTTTTCCCATCCACGGTTCGTTCCGTTGGAACGAATCCTGGTGTGATTTTCCTATCCACGTTTCGTTCCGAGGAACGAATCCTGGTGTCTTTTGATATTCTGATTTTCCAATCAACGGTTCGTTCCATTGGAACGAATCCTGGTGTGATTTTCCTATCCACAATTCGTTCTGTTGGAACGAATCCTGTTGTGATTTTCCTATCCACGGTTCGTTCTGAGGAACGAATCCTTGTTTCTTCTGAATTTCCTATCCACAGTTCGTTCCGAGGAACGAATCCTGGTGTCGTTTGATTTTGTGGTTTTCCTATCCACGGTTCGTTCCGAGGTGCCAATCCTGGTGTCTTTTAATATTGTGATTTTCCTATCCACGGTTCGTTCCGAGAAACGAATCCGGGTGTGATTTTCCTATCCACGATTCGTTTCGAGGAAAGAATCGTGGTGTGATTTTCCTATCCATGGTTCATTCCAAGGAACGACTCCTGGTGTCTTCTGATTTTCCTATACACGGTTCGATCCGAGGAATGAATCCTGGTATCTTCTAATTTTCCTATCCACGGTTCGTTCCAAGGAACGAATCCTGGTGTCTTTTGATCTTGTAATTTTCCTATCCACGGTTCATTCCGAGGAACGAATCCTGGTGTCTTCTGATTTTCCTATCCACAGTTCGTTCCGAGGAACGAATCCTAGTGTCTTTTGATCTTGTGATTTTCCTATCCACGGTTCGTTCCGAGGAACGAATCCTGGTGTGATTTTCCAATCCTCTGTTCGTTACGAGGAACGAATCCTAGTGTCTTTTGATATTGTGATTTTCCTATCCACGGTTCATTCCGAGGAGTGAATCCTAGTGTCTTTTGATATTATGATTTTCCTATCCACGGTTCGTTCCGAGGAGCGAATCCTGGTGTCTTTTGATATTGTGATTTTCCAATCCACGCTTCGTTCCGTGGAACGAATCCTAGTGTCTTTTGATGTTGTGATTTTCCTATCCACGGTTCGTTTCGAGGAACGAATCCTGGTGTCTTTTGCTATTGTGATTTTCCTATCCACGGTTCGTTCTGAGGAACGAATCCTGGTGTCTTTTGATATTGTGATTTTCCTATCCATGGTTCGTTCTGAGGAACGAATCCTGGTGTGATTTTCCTATCCACGGTTCTTTCTGAGGAACGATCCTGGTGTCTTTTGATATTGTGATTTTCCTATCCACGGTTCGTCCTGAGGAACGAATCCTGGTGTCTTTTGTTGTGATTTTTCTATCCACTGTTCGTTCCGAGGAACGAATCCTGGTGTCTTTTGTTGTGATTTTCCTATCCATGGTTCGTTCCGAGGAACGAATCCTGGTGTCTCTTGATATTCTGATTTTCCTATCCACGGTTCATTCCGAGGAACGAATCCTGTTGTGATTTTTCTTTCCACGGTTCATTCCGGGGAACGAATCCTGGTGTCTTTTGATATTGTGATTTTTCCTATCCTTGGTTCGTTCCGAGGAACGAATCCTGGTGTGATTTTCCCATCCACGATTCGTTCCGTTGGAACGAATCCTGGTGTGATTTTCCTATCCACGATTCGTTCCGAGGAACGAATCCTGGTGTCTTTTGATATTGTGATTTTCCTATCCACGGTTTGTTCCGAGGAACGAATCCTGGTG
>JAMKQA010014639.1:0-10513 GCA_024699735.1 Posidonia australis
AACAGACTCTCCAATAGAATAATTCTTTATGTAAATAAATGTAAAACAAATATTGTAAATATCTTTTGTATTTTTTATGTAAACATGTAATACTTTTTTTGTATTTTAAAAAAAATTAATAAAAAAATATTTTTTTTATTATTTATATTTTATTTTTTTTGGGACCGATGGGCCATGGGCCGTGCCGGGCCCATACATATGTGCAACCGGCCCGGTCCGGCCCATTTTCCATGTCTATCCGCACCTGTCATCCCCCAGAATCCCACCGGCCCCTCTGCCGTCAAAGGGACGGGACGAGCAACCCTCCCGCCAGGCCTCGCGAGTAGGGGAATAGGTCAGTGGTCACGGGGAAATAGGAGAGGCTCAAGTCACATGGGGTTGGACTTCTTTGACCAGGTCCAACCTCAAATGGATCTCACCCCCAAACATGGGTCTCAATTACATAAACAGATCCACAAGCCAAAGAAGTCACACCACAAGGGAAAAACCAAGAGCACAAAGTATCAGGAGAGACCACAGCCAACAAACACAACCTGGATTAACCATTAACAAATCATATACAAATAATACAGAAAATTCCATGGTTTATATTAAATAGAAAATCAGACACAAATGTTACATAGTGTTATATATTTCTCCATGTAATAGTGTTGGTGATATTCCGTTCACATATTAGCATTACTATTATTTTTCATTCGTTAGAGGTAATAGTTTTTTATGTAAAAAAGTAATACAAATTTATAAACAGTAATACTAATGTTTGTTTCCTCTAGCACTAGTGTATAGATAATAGTAGTATTAGTGTTATTGTTTTCCTCATGTATTTTTTTTATTACTAGCATGTAATATTATTATTGAAATTTGGTGATTGAAACTAGCTACCCATGATTTTTCTACATAATTATATTCATCCATGTAAATAATATACATACGTAATAAAAAAAGGTGTGTTTCTTGAGAGAACATATAATTAATATGTTTCTCATCTAGCAACAATCATGGACTTGGCATTTATTCAAATCCAAAAAAATAGTAACATGATTTGCCAAAGTTTAAAAAGAGAAATGCTTTTACAGCGTCGGAAGAAGGATGAAGGAAGAGGAAAGATTACAACTCCTCAAGTCGATAATCCATTGCGCTAACTTCCTTGTTGTGCCATTGCCAACCCTTTTCGTTGCAATTGTGCCGTCGACTTGCTTACTATGTTTCAAATAAACTACCTGATTGTTTTGTCATTGTCATTCTAATTGTTGTGTCGCCATCGATATTCTCGTTACATTATCACAGTTGACCTCCTTACACCGTTATTATCCTCCTTGCTATGTCGCTACCAACTTTCATTGGTCTTCTTGAAATGGGAGATAGAAGGAGAACAAGAGGAGAGAAACAAAAAAGAGGATCAAGTGAAAGAGAAGAGAGTAAGTAATTGATTGAAAGGGAAAGAGGACGGGTGGAAGGGAGTCATGTTGTACATCAAGTGTGAGAGAGAGAGAGAGTCATAAGACGATAGAAAGAGTCATTGTAAAAAAGATAAGAGAGAAAGAGTGTCATCATGTGACGAGAAAGAGAAGAAGTTGTGAGATATTAGTGGTGAATTTTCTTTTATTTTAAATTTTAATGAAAATTACTAATAATAATTTAATTTAATTCATAATTTTAATCCATCTTGATGGCCAATCGGATAGAAACGGATAAAATAAAGTCACACGTAAGGAATGTCTGAGATAACATATACCAGATATGTTATACACATATATATATATACATAAGATGATGACATAACGTGATACGATCGATCGTGTCCCACTAATTATATCCTACTTCGACAGCCGGATATCACGTAGCGATGATACACATTTGTACTCATTTCTTATAATCAACCAAGACGTTGATGATTGCTCATACACATAGCATCATGACAGTACGATCACCAAAGCACAAGGCCCCATCAATCAAGCGTGATGCCAAGATCTGAGCACTGAGCGAGATAAGTGGGGAAGCTAACGCACCAACACGAAGGAAATCAACGAAGCAACAATCTCATCGTCACTGCGTCTGCGCGTGATATATGCTACCGAAAAAAATCGATAATCTCGCGCAGGGCCCATGTGATGTCACATCAGCGTCGATCAGGCCTGCGAGGTGGGGAAGGGCGGGGTAGATGGGTGGCAGCAGAGAAGCAGATCGATGGAGAAGGGTGGCAGCGCAGCATGTATTGACACCGTACGGCCGATTTCGAAGACGACACGTTAGAGGACGGGCAACATCCCCCCCATCTGTCAGCACAGATCTTGTTGTCGGCCATTTCCCTCACCCATTTCATTCTCTCTCTTTCCATCCGTCCCTCTCCCTGCTACTGCTACAGGTCCCGGTCCCGGTCCCACTCCCAGTGGAGAGGAAGAGACAACAGCGATTCTTATCTTGGGCTAATGGCAGGTTGGTACTCCTCTGACTTGTGGTCACTGTTTGCTCCACGTTTCCCAGGGGCCATTGGTCCTATCCAAAGCATCGTGGGTACCCAATAATTATTGTGCCGATCTCTCAGTTTCTATCTCTCATGGTATACATCGAGATATACCTCCTCCTTTGGCCCCAAAAAAAAAAAAAAAAAAAAAAAGGAAAAAGGAAAACAAAAGAGGGCATATATGGAGAGAGACAGTGAGAGATTGGAGATGGTGTGGGAGATATTGGGTATCCAGCCCGTGGCAGAAGCAGGACCGGTGGTGGGTGTCTGCACGAGTACTGTGTACGACGACGGAATATAAGTCATGCACGCAATCTCGGGTCCACATTTGGGTGTTGGATGTGATATTGCAACAGCCCCACCACCAACAATTCAACCCGCGCGTATCGGTCGTCGGATTGTCTGTAATCCCGGGCTTATGTAACTGAGTTAATTACTTAATGCTATTTCGTATACTAAGTGATTTTTAATTTACTATCGTTTTACTTTAAAATATGTTGCTTTGTTATCTTAGATTTTGATTATTTTATTTTTTTTAATTAATATAATTAAGTCGTCTGCACCGCACTCCCCCGTCATCCGTCGCCGTCTTCTCCTTCGTTGTTCATCTTTTCTCCTGTTCCTCGAGCGCGCTTCTCTTCTTCCCCACCTTCCCTTCCCGTCCTCCCCACTCCTCCTTCTCCACTCCCTTCTCCTTCCACCCGTCCTCCCCCCGCGCTCCCGCGGTTTCCTCCGGCTTGCAGCTCACTCCTAGCCTCCGCACTCGCTCTCTCTCTCTTTGGTTTCTCCTCTTCTCCTTTGCGCTCCACGCCACCCTTTAACGCCACCTCCATGCCTGCCATCCCCCGGAATCCTGTCGGCCCCTCTGCCAACCTCCCTATCGTCGAAGGGATGGGACGAGCAACCCTCCCGCCAGGCCTCGCGAGTAGGGGAACAGGTCAGTGGTCACGAGGAAAAAGGAGAGGCTCAAGTAACATAAGGTTGGGATTTTTTGACCAGGTCCAACCTCAATTGGGTCTCACCCCCAAACATGGGTCCCAATTGCATAAACAGACACACAACCCAAAGAAGTCACACCACAAGGGAAAAACCAGGAGCACAAAGCACTAGGACAGACCACAACCAACAAATACAACCTGGATTAACCATTAATAAACCATATACAAATAGTACAGGAAATTCCATAGTTTATATTAAATAAAAAATCAGGCACATATGTTACAAACTAGGTGTAATACGCTGGTTGTTAAGGGTACTGCGGTGTTGTGAGACCAAAAGATTGATGCTCCAGCCAACCTTTAGAGACAACTGATACCCCTAAGGTTGTAAGTTGCTTGCTAGGTTGAGATCCATGTGGTTTTGATGGGTGCTGACTAAGCCTTGGAGGTTGTAGCCTTCAAGAGTTCAAGCACTATGTAGGGCGTTGAGAGGACACACCCTGTGATTTGTCCAGAAAGAGGATAACTCGTCTAGGAATAGAATGAGTAGACATTCCTGGTGTGTGATTAGCCTTTGAGGCTCCTTTAGGTGAAAAGACGTCGGGACAAACAGATGTAGACACCCCGATTTTAAGGCGGTTCGTGGGTGAATCCTCCTAAAGATGTTACTTTGGATGCGGCAGGTTTAACCACTTTCGAACCCTATTTGACATTTTAATTAGCCAGAGATCCTCGCACAAATCGACCCCAAGCCTATGGTCCAGCAGCTAGGTGAGAGCACCACTGTGGAGCACCAAAGTGGAGCATTAAGCTGGCGCATCAAGTTGGCACGCCACGAAGGCACACCCACACGGCGCACCACTCTGGCACACTGACTTGGCGCATCGCTATTTTTTAGAGTGCTGGCTGGCTTTCCATCTGCTGTGCTTGTAACAGTCTTGCGAATATTCCTTACGAATCTACGCGAGGCTGTTGAGCTTCGAGTCCTTTTGCATCCCAAGGAGTTACCATTTGATCCTCTTTAAAAAGCCTTCCTTAAGCAATATTTTGCTCTCTTGGCTGAGCTATCTACCATCTCTTAGCGAGTCACCCACTCCAGCAACCTACACCTCAATTCCCATAGCACTTTCTCGCATCCCAGAGCACTCCTAGTTGAATCCAAGGCAACAAGGAGGAGATACCTTGAGCTATCCAATGAGGAGACACCCCAGGCAAGGAAAGGCCCTTTACCTATCTCTACTTAGGTGTTTTAGATCATATTCGGAATAAAAGCATGCAACCAAATTGATATATGGTTTATATAGCAATGTTCTCTCTTGCCTTTTGTGATATTTTGGATGCTCCTTCATATATGCTTATTGCTATTGTGCCATAATAATCTCTGCACTGTTTGATTCCATTTTAACAATGAATCTTGATCCAATGTAGTCACTAGCTATGGAATGAACTGTAAATCATCCTCTCTACATGTTTATCATTTCTACATGATCATTAAGCCAAATAAATCACTGTACAACCCATAAAATCCATCAACTGTAGCTACAGCCCTTGTAATCCATGAATATGCATAACTTGAGGACAGAACGATTAAAGGGTTTTAATGCTTGATTAATTATCATATTTAAGTTCTCTGGCATCTGGGTTAATGGTCTGGGTGGTCAGTAACCTGTTCAGTTGCATACATTTGGTCCAAACTCTGAGACCAGACTGCAGTCTGAAACAGAGTATCTAAGGAGCACCAACATGGCGCACCAGGCTGGCGCACCAGGATGGCGCACCTGCTTGGCCACACGGTGCAGGTAGCCAACTTTGCATCATAATCTGCATTCTATTCCAATTGTCTTGGACATTGATTTTCATGATGTTTTATCCCTGATATGTCATGTTCTTGTGTGCACGACTTCAGCAAGTGATAGTATTGTTCGTTTTAGTTTTGCATCTAGCATAGTTACCCTGTTACTGGCGTCTGGTGAATTGGTTGCCCCATGGACTCCTGTTTGAGGAGCTCTTATGCAATAGTCCATGATCCAAGACCGGGTATCGTGGCTGAAACCCATTAGCTTTATTCAGAGTAGGGTTGTGTGGTCTTGTGTGAGGCATATAGCCCTTGAGCACAAGACCCATATCATGCCTTCTTAGGTTTCCTCTTTCCTTTATGACTTCGTGGAAGAGGGGAAAACTCACTCATACGTGATCGGGAGTTTTAGATATTCATAATACGTTTTCAGATAATTTTATGCATGTTTACAATATTTTATATCACTTCACTGGCACACTTTTCTGGCACACATCAGTAGCGCACATTGTTGGCGCACCAGTCTAGAGCACCACACAGGCGCACCTGCCTTTTTTCACTGCACACAGTAGCTTCTTGGCATGTTATTTAGCATGTTTCTTGATTTGCTTTGCCTTTAGTTTTCTTTGGGTGTCCTCCTGGATATATCAGGAGGACTCAAGTCTGTTTTCACCCATTTCTATGCATGGTACCTTAGGTTTTTCATATAGCAAAGCGAGGACATTAGCCACTCGATGTTGTTGGATCCGTGGTCATATCCCTGCAATATCTTTACACCGATGCTTGACCCACAACTTGGGTGACCTTTCAGAGCATTGGGACATATCCTACAGTCCCTCTATCCATGTTTAGCATAAGGCACCACTTGCATATAGAGTTGCATTGCATCTCACCCTCGGGCGTACAGAGACAGGCCGAAAAGCTAACATTTCATGTAAGTAAACGAGAAACCCATGAAAGACCGATTTTCGGGCGCACGAGGGTGCCTAATACCTTTCTCCTGCGTAACAAATATCCTTTCCCATTTTCTGGTTCGTGTTGACCTTTTCCATTAGTTTTTATGGCATGGTTTTAAATGTTTTAAAATGGTTTTCCTCGTCCCCCGTTTTCAAATAGACTAGGTGGCGACTCCTGCATTTTTATCATTCGCTTTTTATTGTTTTGCCGTGACTTTGCTGACCCTCGCTCATTTAGCCTTCCACTTCAGGCACGAGGTTGTCGCCGACATGGTTGCAACAGACTCCTCCACAAAGTGATTGTCCGTGGCAATGCAGATGTCGAGGAGGCCCTCGTGGTCTATGTGAAGCTAGTGTCGCTTGCTTGGCTCCGGATAGCACGACACAGTGTGTTTGACTTATGTTTGTGGTATTGTACTTATATGATGAGATACTTTGCACCAAAGTGGCGTTGTATGAAGTGGCTGTGCTAGAGTGCCGTTGTTGTTTCTGTTGTGCCCTAGTTCAGAGAATCGAGGGGTCTAGTCTAGAGAAGACCTTGTGTTTTGGAGCAAAGGCTCCATAATGGTTTTGTGGCTTGTGTGTTACTATGATGAATGCTCTGGATGCTATAAAGAATATTCAGACACCGTTGGTTGTCTAGTTCGCACAAAGAATGTGTGGGATCAGACTATGTGTCTTTTAGTGTATTTTGAACTTAATTTGGCAAGAGTAGTTATTTCGAGCATGCATAAAGGATTTGAAAGAGCATACATATGGTTTTGAAACGAAAAGAGAAAAGAGTGGCTTTAAAAGGTATGTTTTAAAGGACTTGTTGTGTGCTGGGCAATAATGAATTGTCCTTGTATGATGTTGTGGCACCTAGGAGAGGTGTCGGTGTTTGTGTGCCTCCGACGTGGTTACGTCAGGCTCTTCAGTGCAGTTTACCGAGTTGGCTTGTGTGTTTATGGTAGGTGTGTGCTGGGTGACCATTTTGACTAGTCACTCATGTGTGCTTTTGATTGCGTTTCGTAAGTACAAGATAGGACTTGGTGTCTCCTAATGTAGATAGGAAGGAATCATACTGCCACACATCGAGAATCCAAGTAAGGTGTAGTTAGTTTTATTTCATTTTTATTATTATATTTATTTCTGTTGAGTATGCTTGTTAGATTAAATTGAAAATATGCATAATTAATAAGAAAGAAAAATGTAGGTAGGTAGTAGAGGTAGCGTCCTGGGGGCGAAGGGTAACAGTTATACTTTTTGTCTAATTTCTCCTCCTCCTCCTCTTTCTCATCCACCAAACTCCTTTTTTCTTATCATTCCCCTCTCTACAACTGCAACGTACCTCTTCTTCTTTGTTTCCTTTCCCTTCTCCATGACTCCATCAACCTTTTTTTCTGATTGGTCTACCAAGGAGTTTGGATGAGTAATTGAGGCAAGTGTGTGTTGAAAATCTGCGAACCCAGAAGAAGTCACGCATATGGCTCAACACCTCATCATCTTGATCCTTTGTTCGACGATCGACACGATCCCCTTCACGACATCTAGGCCATCATTGCTTCAAACCGACACTACTGCCATTGAAGGAATTAGGTCAAATCGTGGAGCTCCCAACGTTGGGTATTAGCTTCTTCAAGACATCGAATTGCGCAAGTGAATTCGTCTTCTACAACTTGATCGACCTATGGCCAATGCTATGGATGAAGAGTTGTGCTACCTTGGATGGAGAGGATTGGCAAAGAAATGGGAAAGAAATGAGGAAGAAATTTAAAAAAAAAAAGGGAAATGATGTGGGAGGTATTTTGGTCCATAAATTATTGTAAAACCCAGTTCTACTAGTAGAAGTATTACAATGGTTGATGACGAAAATTCAGAATACCAAAGTGATGTATTTTGAAATTTAGAATATTAAATTAAAAATCAGTGATAATATAGAATACCATCAAATAATTTACTCGTTAGAATATCAGTGAAAAAAAAAGAACAATCCAGTAGTTCCTCATACCAAGGTGTAGGTGTCAATTAGGCCAAGTCGAAACCATACCAGTGTGGCCTAGCATGACCCAAACTATGAGTTGATTGCACAAGAAGCTGACCTGATGAGCCCCACCGCACAATGAAGGGGATGGCCTAATCGACCCTCAATCGGCTTGTCCCGAATTTGTGCTTTTTTGAAGGGTTATAGAATGGAGACATCTTAATATTTCATATTTACAAAAGGGGAAAAAAGACTTAATATGATGTTAATATAAGTAACCATGCACGTAATTGAAAGAAAAAAGAAAAGATTTATATCATCAACCTTATGTGGTTAAATCGTAATTGCAGCTGTTGTATAAAATTGATAAACTCTAGGTACTAAAACAAAACAATAACAAAAAAACATTAAGATAAGGTAAAAAAAATAAATAATTTTCATCAATTTCAAGTAGAAATATATCATTATAAGATTAATATTTTATTAACAACAAAAATCGTAAAATTGCATTAACCTCTTATAAATAAAAAGAACATCATTCTTTACTAAAAATGATATTTTATACTTTTACTTGGATGTAGAATAAGGGAACAAGAAAATGCTGAAAGATGAAATTGCATTCATAGAGGTATTATCGTTATATTTATAATAGAAACATTTATTTAGGTGAATAAGTGTGTAAATGAAGGCATTGTGGTTTGGGTGAAGAGTAAGATAAATCTTTTATACAGTGAATGTTTTGTTTGAAAGTGATAAAGTAAAGCTAAAGCATGGTAAGCAATACCTTCTAGATTATAGTTTTTTTTTAAACCAAAGAAATATAAATTATTAACATCCAAAGAGAACCTTAATGAAAAAGAAAAATGCTAAGAAGTCTTGTTTAAATAATGGTCCATTTTGAGGAGCTTTTATCGAACATGATATTGGCCTTTTATGCCATTGTTTCTACTTAATGTACACTTCGATTGTTGATTTTTTTTGTCTAAAATGTAAAAAATGTAATACGTATGTATGTAGGTTTTGTGTAATCATTGTAAATAGTTTTAATCATATATATATATATATATATAAAATAAAATAATTGTGATTGTTCATGCATAATGCAATTACAGGTAACTATTTTAGTTTATAAATAAATTAATATGATACTTTTAATAATTATTATTTATTCTAATTACAAATATTTCACAACAATATTGATTTTATATTATTACATTAAGTTAATAATAACATAACAAATATTTTATATGTATACTTTTGACATGGATATATCATTAACACAATGGGAAATGTCTTTGTTTAAGAAAAAAATATCATGTGTTCAAATTACATGTAACACATTTTTTTTTATAGATTGATAAAAATTAAAAAAATCCAAATATTTCTATTCGTATCCGAAAATTACAGTAATAACAGAATTTATATTCGAAAAATATTATGAATCATTATTCATATTCTTGTCTATATTTGATCGAACATACAAAAATAAACATTTATGTTTAAAAAAAAATCTATATAAAAATCTAGATTTTGTCTTAAACATCTGGATCCATACTGCACCCACAGACCCAAAAGCAACTCCTGTGCGTCGATCATTAGTCTCCCACACTAACCAAGTGCACACGTTGCGTCCACCACAAGGACAGCCAAACATGCAATGGCTAATGCACATGGGGCGGCAGTGGACGGTGGTGTGTGTTTTTTTTCCGTGGAATCTCATCACGAGAACATACGACATAAAGGTTGCATGCATGGGGGGGTCCAAAACCTGCGTGTGATTTAAACAGGTACCGCTTTACCAGAGAAGAAGGGTCTCTTCTTCTTCTTCTTCTTCTTCTTCTTCTTCTCTGGGAGAAACGAGAGCAATGTGCTAGTGTGAGAAGGAGGTTGTTCCCGCCATTTGTGGGCAGACATACTGGGAAAAGGTGTATCTTTACCCATGCATACAATTAATCACGCTGATGAGAGGAGTGCAGAAGACCATGCAATTTCTTTCTTTCTTGCCCACTGCAGTTGGTGCATGCTGCAGATGTGGGATCACTACCCAACCTACTAATAATCTGCCGTACTCTCATATGTTAGATTCTTTAAGCTGGTTCTTTTGATTTTTCCCTCTAGTGTAATTTTTGCACTAGTCACGGCACGGTGAAACTAGTGTTGACAAAAAAGGAAATATTTCCTTGGAATCTAGAGGAGAAAGTAATAAGCACATGTAGAAAATAGAGATCTACGTAATTTAATAAATAGTCTATATCTACGATCGTATTAGGATTTTTTTTCCTTCTAAGGTTTAAAGTTACTTGTTACAAAAAACTATCAGTTGATATATAGAAGAGAATTAGAACATCACAGTAATAGACAAATTTTCATCAAGCGAGTTTTTTTTTTTTTTTTTTT
>JAMKQA010014644.1:0-25927 GCA_024699735.1 Posidonia australis
TAGGTGGGACCTTGTGTGAGGCTACCAGCCCTTGAGCACTGGGTCCACAAATCATTGCATTTGCATGTTTTTCCAAGTTTTACAAAGGATTTTACACTACATACTTTTCCAGAATGCATTCTCTGGTGATTTGGCATTGCATAGTTTTCTGTTTTCCTTTAGCACATTTTTCTGGCCCACCTAGGCGCACATAGGTGGCGCACCAAATTGGAGCACCAATCCGGCGCACCAAACAGGCACATTGGCCTGTTTTCAGTAGCACACAACAGGTTTTTATGTGTTTTTGGCATGTTTTCTCGACTCAATTTGCTTCTGGGTCTTCTTTGGCTTTCTTCCTTGATGTATTAGGAAGGCACAACTCTATTTTCAACTGTTTTCCATGCATTTAAGTTTGCATTTAGGCATATAGCAAGGCAAGGATGAAAACTCACTCGAGATTTTAGATCTTTGATCTTATTATGCAATATTCTTGCATCGATACTAGACCCGCAATACGAGTGATACTTCTGAGCATTAGGACACACCCCTACACATCATGCACCTATATTTTAGACACCACACACATGAGCATGGCATGGCATATCGCCCTTGGGCGTACTGCAAAGGCTGAAAAGCCGACATTTCATAAGCAAAAGAGAAACCAGTAGAAGACCGATTTATCGGGCGTACGAGGGTGCCTAACACCTTCCTCGTACGTAACAGGGATCCTTACCCATATTTCTGGTTTACGAAGACCTTTTCCCTTGTTTTTGCATGATTTTCATGTTTTATATGGTTTTCCTCGTCTTCCATTTGAATAGACTAGGTGGCGACTCCTGCATTTGCATATTTTATTTTATCACCCACTATCACTTTAGTCTTTAACTATGAAAAATAAAGGAAGGCCTGAAATACTTTAGCAATACCAAAAAAAACCCTCTAATCATTGAGTAACTAAGTATCGTGTTTTAATAAACATTGGTATTCACGTAAAAAGGTAATTAAAGGATAAAAAAAAAGTCTTGTCTTTGAGGCCTTAACTACATGAGTAATTAAGTCGTTAGGGGTGTGTTCGCATCTGGTGACCTAAAACCTTCTGGTTTGGGATCCACTGGCCCAAAGCTCGCTAAATGAGTAATTAAGAATAAAATATATGAAAGCAAGACACTAGGGAATGAAATAAAATTGCTAAGGAGGTAAGGTTGGACTTGAAAACCCATACTAAAGTCTATTTCACAAACATAAGGTACATATGAGCAAATGTTTAAGAAGATGATGTGAAAAATAAGACAGAGTCGCTATAACGACAAAATGAGAGTTCTCAATAAAGGTTAAACTAGAGGATTAAGATACTAGAAAACCTGGAATCTTTTAGCTAAGTAGGTTAATGTGGATACCTTAGAAATTTTTTTTATTATTATTTTTCACTTTCTTTATTCCTGAACCTCTTTTCTTCTTGAATTTTGTGGGTAGATCCGCTATAAACTCTCACAAGACATCACTCGTGCTCTAGGACAACCTAGGGGTTTAAAGGTTTGTTGCACATGCTAAGTGCAACCACGAATCTTGCGAAAGTGAGTTAGGATCTTCTTCTTTTTTTATGTAGAGTCAATTTTGCTCGAGGACTAGCAAAATATAAGTATAAGGGTGTTTGATTAGCTCATAATGTATACATATTTTATTCCCATATTTATATGTTTTGTATACAAATAATGTTGCTCAAAGTGTTTTATGTAAATTTTGTAGAAACCTAAGGACTTAGAAAGAATCTAGGAAAAATAAGGGGGAAAAATAATTATGTCAAAAAAGAAGAGATTTTTGTATGGAAAATTCTAGAACAACGTCAAGAGGTCAAACACACATTTTCCACATGCCTAAATACTAGAAAAATATCAGCCAACAAGTGAAAGAAGTCAAGGAGATCCTAGATGACATGGACACCTCCTAGGCATTCAGATGCAGATCTGGTGCCTCCCAAGTGCCAGTATAGGATATTTTTGATTTAGTCTTTTGTGGATATGACTCTTTGTTGTAAATATCTTGTGTTCAAAATTTAAAATTAAATTTTCTATTCGAATTTATCTTCAACGTAAACAAATCTCTGTAAGTTTATAAAAGGACCCCTTGCATAGGTTTAAAAGGGTGTTTCTACCTTCTAGGCTTAGACTGTTTCTCTGTTGTTGTGGAAGATTCTCTGGCATTGTTTCAGTTGTAATTTCAAGTTTTATTAATATAAGTTTATTTTCTTTTCAATTATGTCTTGCATTTCTCTCCCTTCATCTTTTATTTTGATGTTGTTTGTTATCATGTTTGGCTAAGTTTTTAATTCTAGAGTTGAGATGAAGTTTATGTGAATTGAGATACTATGAGTAAGTTTTGTTCTTTCTATTGTGCTCTATTGTTATGATTATGTAGACTGGATGTATATTACATAGATTACTCATCATTCGATAAACTTTGATAAACTAATATTGAATTTCTCTTTTTAGTCTATGCTTAGGGAAGAATGATTTGGGGATTATGTAAATAATCTTAAATCTATCATATATCATTTGATTTATTTGACTTTATGTGTTTTTATTCCTTACTTGATATTCTATGATGCATAGCATATAGTATATGCTTGTTAGGGTAAAAATTATTTAATCAAATATTGAGATCTAAAACAAGAGATAGAGTAAATTTACTTATGCATTCTCAATGTCACATAAATGGATTTGAAACCCTAGGTTTTAATTGATTTGATTGCATTCTAATAGTATAGTATTAGATTTCTCTTCTCACATTAATTCTCTCAAATCCTTTTCAATAATTGATAATAAATCTTTGTTTTTTTAAAACACTTTTCTCTATGGGATCGACCTGTATTTGCTGATATATTACATTAGACGTCGTGCACTTGTGGTTAAGTAAAACATACTCATCACTGGCCTTTCATCTCAATGTAGTGACGTCGCTAGGGAGCATATTTTAGCTTGGAAATACTTTCATTTTGTCAACATGGCATTGAAAGGTAAGGAGTTTGATACTAGTCTCATCATTATGGACATGTTGGAGTACGACGTGATACTCGATATGGATTGGCTAGTTTAGCAATCAGCTTTGATTGATTGGGTTCAAAGGAGGGTGTATTTTGGTTCTACTGGTGATGGGTCCTTCTTTGTGCAAGGTGTGTGCCAAGATGAGCCTAAATTCGTTATTTTAGTATTGGAGGCTTACAAGTTGTTGGCCAAGGGATGTGTGGGGTACCTAGCTAGTATTATTACCTCTACATCTCTTGAGGTAGGAGTTCACAACATTTCTGTAGTGTGTGAATATCTTGATGTGTTTCTTGACGAGTTGCCTAGCATGCCACCTCATAGGAAAGTAGAGTTCTCGATTGATCTGTAAGATCTGATGTTGTTTCAAAGCCTCCTTGTCACATGACACCAGTAGAATTGAGAGAGCTCAAGTCACAATTGCAAGAGTTGTTAGACAAGGGTTTTATCAGACCAAGCATGTCTTCGTGGGAAACGCCTGTCTTGTTCATTCACAAGATGGATGGTTCACTTTGATTGTGTCTAAATTATCAGATGCTGAACCAAATAATAGTAAAGAACAAGTACCCTTTCCCCACATTGATGACTTGTTTGATCAGTTGCAGTCTGCTTTAGTGTTCTCGAAGATTAATCTAAGGTCAGGATACTACTAGCTGAGGATTCAAAACTAAAATATCCAAAAGGCTGCTTTTCAGACATGGTACAACCACTATGAGTTTACGATTATGCCATTTGGCTTAAGCAATGCATTTGCTTTGTTCATGGACCTGTTGAATAGGATATTCAAACATTTGCTAGACTAGTATGTGATAATATTTGTAGATGATGTTGTCACGCCCCAAATTTTCCCCAATAATTTAAACAAATTAAATTACGGGAAAACTAAAGCTAAACAGTAAATATCTAACTACCAGGAACCTATGTGTACAACTAGCAAACTCTAGACTATATGCACTACGCTAAGCCAATCGCATGTATGCACTTGCAAACCAAAACCACAAGGAAAACACATGAGTGACCAAAGTCACCCAGTACGCACCCCACGAAAACCGCAGAAAACAAAATCGTAACCGATTTTCCTTTTAAATTCCTTTCGCAAACCATTTCCTCAAAGCCTTAGAAATCAGGCCCACACATGGCAAAACCACAAAGTAGGGCTCTACTAGCCCAAAGCCACAAGCAAAGGCCCTCAATGGCCAAAACCACACACAGTGCGTCAGGTAGCCCGGTGCTAGGCAACCTAACTCTGGCCACACGCAGTCCACTAAGGAGCGACCCCAGCGTTCTGCACTGCCACGGTGTGCCACCCTATGCAGGAGCCAACCACCGTCCCGAGATTCTCCCACCTGGAGAACCCTCAGAAGCCAACCCCTCCCTGGGAAAGTTGTCCTATCTCTCAGGACGCTACCAGCTACGGGGCACGTGTCCCACCCGCACTGGCCACCACAGGGTACACCTCCTCACGGCGTCCTCCACACACGGTGCTCAGGAGAGAGTGTCATACCTCCACACCCGACAACACCCGAGCCTTAGTGCTCACAGCGACAATAGGAGTATCATACCTCCCCGTCATGCCACAAGACACGTCAACCCGCAGACCACAACCCTAGCCTCGAGACGACAGTCAAGGAGTCTCATACCTCCAGGACCCGACGCCCCTCAGCCTCAAGTATCTCGGTCCCCGACCTCAACAGGGGACATCGCGCCCGACCACCTGGGAATGTCGTCACATTTCCTGGTCCCGACGACACAGTCCCACGCTGCCTCGGCCCGCACATAGAAAACTAGGAAATCATTTTCCAAACTAGGCCAACCATTTCCTTGAAATTCACTTTTCAAACCATTTCATATCTTTTGAAAACTCTTCCAAAACCTCAACAAAACGGCGCATCAAGTGTCCCAAGGGACCACCACTGATGGCCCACAATCCCATCTCTTAGGGACAAAACACGGCATCCAAAAAGCCACCAAAAACACATTCTAATAGACCTGTTTGGGCCCAAAAATCGGTATGCCGAAAGTCAGATTTGGTATGCCGATATCTGCTGATTCGGTCGATCGAACTGGGGTCAACGGTCAACATTCAATCCAAGTTCGGTATACCGTCCAAAAATGGATGACCAAATTCCAACCAGAGGACCAAACTGACAAAAAAACGGTATGCCGAGCGGAATCGGTATGCCGAAATCCCCTGATTCAGTATGCTGTTTCCATTCGGTATGCTGAATTCTACGAAACCAGAAAACGGTCCAAAACCCTACTATCCGAATCGCCCCAAATGGGACCTCTGATCGGGCCCCCTAAACAAACACCAAAAATCTTGCATAAAACATATGGTGTAGACCCTCGAGTCTACTCCAAAACCCAACAAACAAAACTAAAATCCATTCACCATGCATCAAAATATAAAATTACAAAGGTAGAAGGGTCAAAAGGACCTAGAACACACCATTCACCATAAATGCCAATAAATGCTCAATAAATCACAATAAATTCTAGGATGGGAAATTTACCTAGATTTCATGCAATCCAAGCGTTTTCTACCAATTTCATGCTCTCTATTACTCGGAGTGGAGATACGTACCTGAGAAACGCCTTCGGCGATCTCCAACTGACTCCGGCGAGCTTTGGCTCAACCACGGCCACGGGGCACACCACGCGAGCTTCACGCAGCACCACGAGCAACCACAGCCCTCCGCTTCGCTCCCTCGACCTCTTCCTCTCTCTCAGTGTGTGCGCAATGAAGGGGGAAAATAGAGGAGGTAAGGGAGACGAGTGGAAAAGAAGAAGGGGAAGGAGAAGGAAGGAGAAGGAGAAGTGGGGAGGAAGGGAAAGAAGGTGGAGGTGGAGAAGAAGAAGTGCGCCGTCGAGGAGGAGGAGAAAGGAAGAAGACGGAAGGAGGAGACAGTGATGGGTGGCGAGGAGAAGTGCGGTGCTGCTTATAAAGCTTGCACCCACAGTAGCTGAAAACGTGCCCACCTGCGCGTCTCAGCCACCAGCACACTGCACAAGCAACCAACTGCCAGCCACCACCAACAAGGCAAACTGCTAGCCTCAACCACCAGCCCACACATGCGGGCCCCACGGGGACCCCACACTTGGGCCCCACACGGACCCACACCCGTGCCCCAAACGCATAGTGCCACAATGCACAGTGCCAACCACGCACAGGGACACGTAAATAGAAGCCAGCCCACGAGGCCCAAGCCCAAAAGCACAGAACTGCATAATGGCCTCGGAACAGTAACACCCGTCTAGGAATAAAATTCATAAAATGTAAAAAATTACAAAATGAATTTTACGGGTGTTACAGCCTAACCCCCTTAAAAGAAGATTTCACCCTCGAAATCACTAGGCGAAAAGATACAGGTACTGGGCTAGGATGGCTTCCTTACGTTCCCACATGGCCTCCTCGGCTCCATGATGCCACCACCGCACCAAGATTAGCGGAATCATCTTATTCCACAGCACCTACTCATTGCGGTCAACAATCTCGACGACATCCTCCACAAAGGACAGATCTTCCTGGCACCCGTCTGGCTGAACTGGGATCAAATGAGAAACATTAGCCAGGCACTTCCTAAGCATGGAGACATGAAACATGCCGTGCACGGATGACATCTCTGGTGGTAGATCCAACTGATAAGCAACCTCACCGATCCTCTGGGTGATCTGGTACGGGTCACCTTTGGTCGACGACACCTTCAGAAACACATAATCTCCCACCAGAAATTCCAGCGATCTCCTTCTCCTGTTGGCATAGCTCTTCTGCCGACTTTGTGCAGCTAGCAACCTGCTTCAGATCAAATCCACCTTGTCCGCATACAGCTGCACAAGCTCAGGACCAACCAACTGCCACTCACCCACCTCGCTCTAGCAAACCGGCGATCTGCATGGCCTACCGTACAAAGCTTCGTACGGTGCCATCCTGATGCTCGAGTGATAGCTATTGTTGTAGGCGAACTCAATCAACGGCAAATGCTCCTCCCAACTCCCTTGAAAGTCTAAGGCACATGCTCTAAGCATATCCTCCAGCGTCTGGATAGTCATCTCTGTCTGACCATCCGACTGAGGATGAAATGCCGTGCTATAGTTGAGCACAGTGCAAAAGGCCTCCTGCAGAGTTCTCCAGAACCTTGAGGTGAACCTCGTGTCTCTGTCCGACACGATGGACACCAGAACACCATGCCGCCTCACCACCTAAGAGACATACAACTCCGCCAAGTGGTGCATTGGAAGCTTCACCCGAATGGCCAGGAAGTGAGCAGACTTGGTTAGCCGATCCATGATCACCCACATGGTGTTGTTCTTCCTCTGAGTCCGCGGCAAACCAGTCAAGAAGTCCATCGAGATGTGCTCCCACTTCCACACAGGAATATCCAACGGCTGCAAGGTCCCTCTAGGTCTCTGGTGCTCTACCTTGACCAGCTGGCAGGTAGTACACCTCACCACATAGTCAGTAACATCTCTCTTCATGCCAGGCCACCAAAAGTTCCGCTTCAGGTCTGGGTACATTTTTGTACTACCAGGGTGAATAGTGTACCTAGACCGATGCGCTTCATCTAACAACCTCTGCCTGGCCTCCTCATGTTGGGGCATATTCAGACGCATATCATACCTCAGCTCTCCATATGCCCCAACAGAGAAACGAGGCTCCCCACCAGCCTCAAGCTTCTCAAACACAGCCTGAACAAACGGATCCAGCTGCTGACAGGCAACAATAAACTCTAATAGCTTCGGGCGAATAGACAGGTTGGCCACCTAGGCACCAACCGCTCCCTGAGCTTGCCGCTTTGGCCTACAGCTCACCAGATCCTCCAACATGGTCCACTCCTTCACCATCAAGCTCGCCATCACATGCGTGCGTAGACACAGGGCATCGACGACCACGTTGGCCTTGCTAGGATGGTAGGACAGGTTGAAATCATAATCCTTCAAATACTCTACCCAGCAACACTGCCTCAGGTTGAGGTCCCTCTGCGTGAAGACATACTTCAGGCTTTGATGATCGATGAAGACCTCAAACTGCTCCCCATAGAAATAGTGTCGCCAGAGCTTAAGAGCGAATACTATGGCAACCATCTCCAAATCGTGGGTCGAGTAGTTCTTCTCATGATCCTTTAGCTGGCGTGAAGCATACGCAATGACATTGCCATGCTGCATCAAAACACACCCTAACCCAACGCTGCTGGCATCACTATACACAGTGAAGGCACCACTTCCAGAAGGCAGAGTCAACATAGGGGCAGAAACCAGACAAGACTTCAGCTCTTGGAAACTCGCCTCACAATTCTGATCCCAGCAAAAAGGAACACCCTTCTTGGTCAACTCTGTCAAAGGCACGGCTATGGAGGAGAAATCCTTGATAAACCTCCTATAATAGCCTGCCAGACCGAAGAAACTCCAGATCTCCGACACAGTCCTGGGTCGCTCCTAACTACTCACCACCTCAACCTTGGCAGGATCCACTCTGATGCCTTCTCCAGAAATCAAATGGCCAAGGAACATGACTTCGCTCAGCCAGAACTCACACTTGGAGAATTTGGCGTACAGCTGATGACGCCTCAAAGTATCCAAAACTGCCCTCAGGTGCAAGGCGTGAGGCTCAACATCAAGAGAATAGACCAGCACGTCATCAACAAAAACCACAACGAACTGGTCCAGAAAAGGGCTGAAAATCCTGCTCATCGGATCCATAAACACAGTCGGTGCATTAGTCAAGACGAAAGGCATGACCGTGAACTCGTAATGCCCGTACCACGTCCGGAAAGCAATCTTTTGAATATTTGGGTCTCGGATCCTCAACTGGTGATATCCTGACCTCAGATCAATCTTCGAGAACACCAATGCAGACTGCAATTGGTCGAACAGGTCATCAATGTGGGGCAAGGGATACTTGTTCTTCACCGTGATCTGGTTCAGCATCCGATAATCTATACATAGTCGGATCGAACCATCCTTCTTGCAGACGAACAAGACAGGCGCTCCCCATGGAGATACACTCGGCCGTATAAACCTCTTGTCCAGCAATTCCTGCAACTGAGTCTTGAGCACTCCTAATTCCACTGGCACTATACGATAAGGAGGCTTCGACACAGCACCAGAACCAGGGATCAGATCAATCGAGAACTCTACTTCCCTGTTAGGTGGCATATCAAGCAAATCATCAGGGAAAATGTCAGGATATTCACACACCACAGAGATGTTGTGAACACCCAACTCAAGAGAAGTGGAGGTAACTATACTAGCTAGATACCCCATGCAACCCTTGACCAAAGACTTATAAGCCTTCATAGCTGAAATGACAAGCTTAGGCTCACCCTGACACCCACCTTGCACAAAGAAAGACTCATCCTCAGGAGACCCAAAATAAACTCTCCACCGAGCATAGTCGATCAAAGCGGACTACTGCGCCAACCAATCCATACCGAGTATCACATCGTACTCCTACATGTCCATCACGATCAGGCTAGTGTCAAACTCTCTGTAATTCAGCATCAAGTCGATAGACCGCAGATATCTCCATGCCAAACTGTGCTCCCCCAATGGCGTCACCACGCTGAGATGAAAGGCCAGTCGAGCTGGTCTCTCTCCCAACTCCGTCGCAAAAGACTCAGAGATAAAGGAGAAAGAACTCCCTGAGTCAAACAACACTTTGGCCATCCGACCAGCCACAATAAAAGAACCTGATGGCCAAACAAAACAACACCACACATCCATTCAATCAGGCAGATGTCCTGATTACAAGGAGATTACAACATATCTCAGAGGGTTACAGAACCAATAATTCATCCTTACCCTCAATAACATCTCCCGAAGACGTAGTGCTTGGAGCTACGATGGTGAACACCCATCCCCTAGTCAGTTGCTGTGGTGCGCTTCCTGCCTTCTTAGGTGGTTCCGGACAAGAACTCTAAACATGTCTCGCCTTCCCATAATTATAGCACACCATTGGAGAGGGAGTTCGCCTAGGGTGAGGGCAATATACAGCGATGTGGCCCACCTGACCATAGTTGAAGCACTGGTTCCCACTAGGAGCACTAGACCTTGTCTGACTGAAACCAGCTCCGCTACCCCTAGCATAACTCTGCCGGCCTACAGAGGAAACACTGGACCTTGCCTTCTGCTTCTTCTCAGGGCTACCCAAATTACCAACACTTGGAGGACCAGAGAAAGAGATCCGTGAGGTAAAAGAAGACTTACCCTTCCCATTAGGACGACTCTCCAGAAACTTCTGATACTCTACCTCAAAGCGGTAAGCCATCCCAACCATGTCCTCCACAGTGTGGCACCTACAGTCCATCACCTTCACACGTAGCCCAGGGTTCAAGCTGTCCAGAAACCCTTGCGCCCGCCCCTCCTCAAACTCATAGGCAGGAGCAAAGCGTTCCAACGGGGCGAACTCAGTCTCATACTCGAGCACCGACATCATGCCCTACTCCAGACTCCAAAAATCTCGGCGAAGCTGCTCCTTCACATGAGTGGGAAAATACTTGTCATAGAAGGCTACCATGAAATCCTTCCACTGGATGCTAACAGTGGCTGAGTCTGGGAACTTTAGCCGCCTCACAGACCTACACCACCTATCTGCCTCACCATCCAGCAGGTAGGTCGCCAGCCGCACCCAATGCTCCTCTGGGCACACCAAGCTCTCCAACATCATCACTACCTTCTCCAGCCAGGCCTCGCTCTCCTCAGCACTGACCCTGCCCTTGAACGACGACAGACGAAGCTTTGTGAACTGATTCAGCCACGGGTCACCCGACAGTCCACTAGCACTACTCTTGCTGAACGCATGGGAAATCCTGTGCGCCAAACTCCTCAGTTCCGCACGAACTGCCTTCCATCTGCCTATGTCCTCTCGGGACTTGGTCTCCACAACAGGGACCTTGCCCTTACCACCACGAGGAGGCATCCTGTAGGAGAAAGGCAAAGTACTTGCACCACAGACAAAGCAACAACTAGAAAACCACGGTGAAAATCAGGTGCAGACCCCACAATGCATGCAAAACCTATGGAGTCTCTTGACCAGACACCCTAGGTGTAGTGCAACCTAGTGAACTTGGAGCATTGATACCAGATCTGTCATGCCCCAAATTTTCCACAATAACTTAAACAAATTAATTTACGGGAAAATTAAAGCTAAACAGTAAATATCAAACTACCATGAACCTGTGTGTGCAGCTAGGGGACTCCGATCTATAAGCACTACGTTAAGCCAATCGCATGTCTGCACCTGCAAACCAAAACTACAAGGAAAATGCATGAGTGACCAAAGTCACCGAGTACGCACCCCACGAAAACCACGGAAAACAAAACCATAATATATTTTCCTTTTAAATTCCTTTCGCAAACCATTTTCTCAAAACCTCATAAATCATGCCCACACCAGCCAAAACCACAAACCAGGGCTCTACTAGCCCAAAGCCACAAGCAAAGGCCCTCAATGGCCAAAACCACACACCGTGAGTCGGGAAGCCCAGCACCAGGCAACCTAACTCTGGCCACACGCAGTCCACTGAGGAGCTACCCCAGCATTTTGCACTGCCACAGTGAAGCCACCCTGTGCAGGAGCGATCACTATCCTGCGATTCCCCTCTCTCAGGAGAACCCTCAAAAGCCAACCCCTCCCTAGGAAGGTTGTCCTATCTCTCAAGACGCTACCAGCTACGGGGCACATGTCCCACCCGCACTGGCCACCACAGGGTATGCCTCCTCACGGCGTCCTCCACACAAGGTACTCAGGAGGGAGTATCAAACCTCCACACCCGACAACACCCGAGCCTCAGTGCTCATAGCGACAACAGGAGTATCATACCTCCCCGTCATACCATAAGACACCTCAACCCACGGACCACAACCCTAGCCTTGAGACAACAATCAAGGAGTCTCATACCTCCAGGACCCGACACCCCTAAGCCTCAGGTTTCTCGGCCCCTGACCTTCAACTAGGGAGTCGTGCCCGACCACTCGAGAATGTCGTCACATTCCCTGGTCCGGACGACACGGTCCCACACTATCTTAGCCTACACACAGAAAACCAGGAAAACATCTTCCAAAACAGGCTAACTATTCCTTGAAATCCATTTTCCAAACTATTATCATAACTTTCAAAATTCTTCCAAAACCTCGGCAAAACGGCACATCAAATGTCCCAAGAGACCACCACTGATGGCCCACAATCCCCTCTCATAGGGGCAAAACACAGCAATCTAGAAAGCCCTCGGAAAATACATTTGCAAACTCATTTGCGCCTAGAATCGGCATGCCGAAATCAAGTTCGATATGTCGAAAACCCCTGGTTCAGTAGGTCGATCTAGATCGGTCAACCGAATCAGGTCAATGGTCAACACTCAGGCCAAATTTTGTATACCGTCCAAAAACGGATGACCTAAACTCGACTAGAGGACCTAAAATGATAGAAAAACGGTATGCCGAGCGGAATCGGTATACCGAAATCCCCTAATTCGGTATGCCGTTTCCATTCAGTATGCCGAATTCTGCGAAACTAGAAAACGGCCCAAACCCTATCATCCGAAATCGCCCCAACTGGGACCTCCGATCGGATCCTCTAAACAAACACCAAAAATCTTGCATAAAACATATGGTGTAGACCCTCGAGTCTACTCCAAACCCAACAAACAAAACTAAAATTCATTCACCATGCATCAAGATATAAAATCACAAAGGCAGAAGGGTCAAAACGACCCAAAACGCAACCACTGGCATAAATGCCCAATAAATGCTCCATAAATACACAATAAATCACAATAAATTATAGGAAAGTAAACTTACATAGATTTCATGCAATCCTAGCATTTTCTACCAATTTCATGCTCTTTATTACACGAGGTGGAGATGCATACCTAAAAAATGCCTCTGGCGATTCTCAGCCGACTTCGGTGAACTCTGGCCACCACGGCCTCGCCATGACCACCAGAGCACGCCACGCAAGCTCCGTGCACCACTCCGAGCAACCACATCCCTCTGCTTCGCTCCCTCGATCTCTCTCTCTTTCTGTCGATGCGCGTGCGATGGAAGAACAGGAGAAACAGAGGAGACGAGTTGAAAGGAGGAGGGAAAAGGAAAAGGATGGAGATGAAAAAGTGTGGAGGAAGAGAAAGAAGGTGGGGGAGGAGGAGGGATGCGCCGCCGAGGAGGAAGGGAAAGGAAGAAGAAGGACGAAGGAGATGGTGATGGTGATGGAGGAGAGCAGTGCGGCTTATAAAGCCTGCGCCCACAGTAGCTGAGAACGTGCCCACTTACGCATCTCAGCCATCGGCACACCGCACGAGCAACCAACTGCTTCGCCCAACCACCAGCCACAACTAACAGCCCACAAATGCGGGCCTCGTGGGGACCCCACACCTGGGCCCCACACGCACAATGCCACAATGCACAGTGCCAAACCACGCACAGAGACACGTAAATAGAAGTCAACCCACGAGGCCCAAGCCCAAAAGCACTGAACCACGCAACGGGCCTCAAAACAGTAACACCCATTTAGGAATAAAATTCATAAAATGTAAATAATTACAAAATGAATTTTATGGGTGTTACATTTATGTGGGTACGAAGACTACAGGCGTTTTTCAGCACATGGTGCTGGAGAACAAGCCATTATTTTGCATTTGTTGTAGAAATCAGGGTCATATTTATAGTTCATGTGGGAGAAATCCAGAGAATAAGGTGGTTGGCAAGGACAAGACTATGGTTGGTTCAACCAAAGTGATGGAACATAAGAAGGATAAAATGGGTGGCAAAAAGACTAAAAGGCAGTGGCAACCTATAGGTAGGATCTTGGAACTCAAGGATGTGCTCTCGATCCATGACCCGACAAATATTCCAGTATCGAAAGTCTTTCAAACACTCAAGAGGAACCTTGTCATTGTAGACAAGTCGGACTTTTTATGGGACGATGATCTAGAGGTACGTGACGCGTTGGTGAGGGTTGTCCAAGAGTAAGATGAGGTATGTGGCCAGGAGAAAGTTGAGCCAACTACTATGATTGTGAATCCAGAGTCAAAAAGAACAAATGCTAGTAGATCTCGACGAATGGCTGTTGATTTTGTTATAGAGGAGACTACGGAGCTTGCAACTAAGAAGGATATGACTGTGGTCGTAACTCAAGGTGTGGAAGGCAATGAGAAGGTTGATTCGGTCTCTAAGCATGTGAGTAGAGATAGAAGGAACAGATGCCACCCAATGAGGAATGGGTGTCAAAGCTATTCGAAAGGATACCGTGGAGCTTGCAGTTGAGAACTTGGTTAGTAAACGAAAACTAGGTCGTTCGAGAAAGAAGTTATCTATCATATATTGTGGATATGCTAGTGAGGTGGGAACTACGACTATCTCTAATGCTAAGGATGGTAGGAGGGGGCCAGTTACTCGCAGCTAATCTTTTTCTAGTGGGCTACACAATGCGTTTCAAATTCTCTCTGATAAAGAGTGTGGTATGGAATGTTAGATGTGCTGGGAATCATCCCACCAACAATTAGATGAAGTTCTTGGTGAAAACACATTAACTGATGTTGATGGTTGTTCTTGAGCCTTTTGTTGTTGTGGATAGAGGAGAAGATATTAAGTTACAGTTGGGTTTTGATAAATTTGTTACTAATGATGTTGATATTGTCAAGATATGGGTTTTCAAAATGGCATCTATTTAGTTGGAGGTCTTGTAGATGGGGTCTCAAGCTCTTACAGTGTCTATCCTTGCTAATGTTATTGGGAGTAAATTTCTTCTTACCTTGGTGTATGCTAGCTATGATAGATGTGAAGGAAGACATCTTTGGGATCACCTAGGCTCATTGTCACAGATGTACAGTGATGCCCCATGGTGCATGGTTGGTTACAGTGTCTAAACGGCTATGATAGACGCTTCTTCTCAAGAAGAGAGACCTGCAAGCTTCCAGCCTTCTCCTAGTGATCCAGAGCCCTTCTACCTTGACCATCAACCCACGAAAGCATCCAGCCCTAATTCCCCAAGCCAACGACCACCTTTTTCCGCAAACCAGAGCCACCGAAGGCGCCTCGCCGTCGACCATTCACGTCGAAGAGGACATTGCACACGCCAGGTACAATTCTTCTCCCTCTAGTTCAATTCCATATAGCCTTTTAGGTCCCCTAGGCCCCTGTATCGTGTCGCGGTAAAGCGACGCCCCCCTGCACGCCGTCGTCCTCATCTCCAGTGATGGGTTCACCCCCTTCGGTGAACCCATAGCCCTCTGCGGTGGAGCGAGCCCGCTAGGCCATCCTTCCTCACTCCTCTTTTCTCTTCTTCCATCTAGCCTCCTAGGCCATCTAAAGACCCAGAGACACCCCTGCCGACGCTCAACCAGCCCCATCGCCGTCGCCGCTGCTACTGTTGGCGACCCTCCACTGTGGAGACGCCTGAGGTCCCTTGGTTACGCCAGCCTTGACCCACCTCCTCCGGAAGGCTCTCCGCATCACCACGAGCCACCAACACCGCTCCCTCGCCGTTTAGACCACCTGAATGCCCCACCGATCCACCGCAGCCTCACCGTGGGCGTAGGGGATGGGGGGATCAACTGGGACCACCCCAGCCATCGTCGAAGCCACCAGAAGACTCCTCACGTCACCCAAGAGCTTTCCCAGCTATCGCCGCGCTACTCCAGCCCCCAGGACACCGCGGTGCTACGCCATCGTCTTCTCCGTCGCCGTCCAGAGACACTGTCGGAGCGAGAGGTGGGGGGGAGGCCTCAGGCCTCCTTAGCCTTGCCCAACCTCCCAGGGATGCTCGTCGTGCCTCCAGGAAGCTTCCTTAGCCGCCGCACGCCCCCCTCCGCCGCTAGATAGCTACTAGTGCCTCGCCGAAGGGAGAACGCCGGCAATCCTCCAGCGATCTTCGAATGAACTTTTTTTTTGGCTCAGGCCCTTTAGTTTAGGTTTATCTCTATCAGGTCCTTATTTTATTACATTTAAATCCTTTTTTATTGCATATGGGTCCAAACATTTGCATTTTAGTCCCTCTAGTTTTAAAATACTTTCTATTCTTTTATTTTCTCTGTGAGTTGTGCATGTGACCCCCTGAATATTTTATATTTTAATTCCTAACATATTAATGCATGTTTTTATCACATATAAGTCCCTGACACCATGATTTCTTTGCATTTAAGTCCTAAACATATACATTTAGCCCCCTGGAATCTTTAAGATGATTTTTCTCTGGGAAATTTGCAGTCTAAGCCCTAAGATATTTAAAAATCACACTGACTACTATTAAAATGGAATTTTCCTTACAGTTTGGTCCTAGACTTTTGCATGAAGCCCCCAAAACTTTAAAAAATGAGTTTTCCTTGCACATTTTGCATCCTAGACCTTAGGAAACATCATAATTGCATTGACCAGTATAAAATCCCACTTTTTATCACATTGAGGTCATGATATTTTGCATAAAAGTCCTTGGATTCACATCAAATCATTCCTGAGCACATACAATTTGCATATAGGCCCTTAGATTATTTCTAAATCCATCATTTAAGGCTTTAAATGTTTTCTTGCATATTTTGGGTCATTTTTCACTCATTGCATCTCAATCTTTGCACTCAGTCTGGCATAATCCATGTCTAAGTTATTCTTTAGAGTTTTTGCATATTTAGGCATTTATCCATGCATTTCATATCTTTTTTCCTCACATTTGCATTTAGCGAGCCAGCATCTCATGCCTTTCCTTCATGGATTTATTTCTTCACTCTGTCTTCAGAATTTCTTATCCAATATCCGATTTGACTTCTTTTAATCCTACATTTCAGATTTTTGATTTGATTTGGATTTCATCGCCCGAGGGCGTACATTAACAGGCCGAAGGGCCGACATTATCCCCACTACGGATTATTTTCCCCTTTTTGATTTTCAAGACTTTCTCCATGATTCTGATTCACTTTGTCTTCAGAGTTTCTTATCCGATATCCTATTTGATTGGCTTTAATCCTACATTTCAGATTTTTGATTTGATTTGGGTTTCATCACCCAAGGGCGTACATTAATAGGCTTGAAGGCCGACATTTGTCCCTATCATGGATTATTTTTCCCCGTTTTGATTTTCACGACTTTTTCATGATTCTAAGGACTCGGGTTGACTTGGCTTGTCATTTTTTGATATCATTATGTTTTTCAGATGCGTTCTTTAACAAAACCTCGTCATTTCATGTGATTTTTTGCGATTTTGTCAATTCATGTAGATTTCTTCGTAGTTTTCTCACACTGTCATGCACATCCATCCAATCTTGTCATGGCATACATATTAGCATGATTAGAGCATGATTCAGGTTTATCAAACATTCATCTAGCCTTTAGCAAGCAATTAGACTAGAAAGACCGAGTTTCTCGGGCGTACGAGGGTGCCTAACACCTTCTTCGTGCGTAATAGGAATCCTTACCCATCATCTGGTTAGTAGACATCCAACCTTCACATCTGCACCTCAAGCATTCATCTTTTTGTGGTTTTTCTCGTCTTTCCCTTAAAAGACTAGGTGGCGACTCCTTTTCTTTTTCTTTTATCTTTCCTTGCACCTTCGCCATCTTGGCATGGCTGTGATCTCCTTCCCTCTGGCGTGACTCCACGCCGGGACCTCCTCGGGTTGACATGGTCACACTATGATTTAGGTAGAGTACTCGGGTTCAGGGAGTTACAGAGTGGTATCAGAGCTAAGGCTACACCTAGTGCACTGGCTTGGTGATGTTTAGTCTAGTGGCTCCATAGGACTGCACAATAGAGAGTCTTGCACCTGATTTTGGTGGTTGTATTCCCTTGTTGTGCTAGCAAGAAGATGTCTCGCCGAGGCTATAGCCGTGGCAAGGCCCCAATGCCTGACTTTGAGGTGGGAGAGGGAAGTTCTTGGAGGGGCATGCGACGAGAGTTTGGCAAGATATTGCGGTGTTTCGCTCAGTCCATCGACAACAGTAGTAGGGATGAGGCGAAAGGAGACCTGTGGGTCAAGTAGTTCCTCCAACTGTGTGCGCTGAGTCATGATGGACGTGGTACATCGAAGGAGTGTGAGGCTTGGTTCCTGGAGGTAGAGAAGATCCTAGAGGGGATCAAGTGTCCAACTGAGGAGTCGGTCCGGATCGTAACATTTCAACTCAAGGGCGCTGTAGATCAGTGGTAGAGGGCTACGTGCTGCACTAAGTTTTCGAATGTGGACCTACTGATGATCTCTTGGGAGGAGTTTCGAGAGGTATTCTATGAGAGGTTCTTCCCTGAGCATGAGAGGGATTAGTTGGACATAGAATTTAGGAACCTGAAGCAGGGAAGCTTGACTATGGTTGAGTATGAATTGTCCTTCCTTCGGGTGAAGTAGTTCTCTCAAGTTGTAGTTTCCGAGAAGAATAGAGCCAAGATATTTGTGGAGGGACTTATTCCAGTGCTAAGATCCAATGTTATTGGCTTTAGATGTCAAACCTTGGTGGATGCCATTGAGCTTGCAAGCTGCTATGAGGATGATCGTAGGCTGTTCCAGGAAGAGTATTCTAAGAAGGATAAGGGGAGGAAGTTTGTATCTCGATCTTCTATCTCCCGACCTTCTCTTTCTCAACCTTCAGTCACTGGAGTGCTAAGTTCTGGGAGTTCGGGTAGTTATGGGAAGAAGCGGAAGAAGTGGTCTACATCTGGTAGGGAAGAGAGTGTTGGTTTTAGCCATGCAAGATCCAGCAATGGCTTGAAGATGGGATTGTGCCACATCTGTGGTAAAAAAGGACATATAGCGGCGTAGTGTTGGCACAGGCGGAGTAGCTTAGACAGTGTAATGTGCTACAACTATGGGAAGTCCGGACACTATCAGAAGGACTGTCCTAGTTGACCGAAACCAGCGGAAGATGCACCTCGTCAGCCTACTAAGGGGAGAGTGTTCTCCATTGCTGCCCCAGATGCTGGTCCATCAAGAGATGTTATGGAAGGTGAGAATTAGTATGACTATATGAATTGGATCCTATCGAACTTGTATGTAATAAACACTATCTTTTATTATGATTATGATTATGGTTATGATGTGTTGATGTTAAGATCTTTTCTTGTGGCTGACCGGATGGCCCGAGTCTTATTCGACTCTCGGAGTTCATTTTCTTTTGTCTCGAGTCATTTGCTGCCAAGATCGAGACCAAACCAGCTAGATTGGCATTCCACCTAGTTGTGGTTACTCCATTGGGAAAGCATAGTCTAGCATGGAGATATCTAAGACCAATGGATGTTCGGTTGGGAGATAGGAATTTTCATGCCAGCTTGATCTTGATGGACATGCAAGATTATGATGTTATCCTAGAGTTGGATTGGCTGGCGCAGCATTCAGTCATGATAGATTGTGCCAAGAGAAGGATTCTGACCGAGTGTCCAGGTCAAGGCTAGTGTGTGGTGCAAGGCTTCAGACTGGGTGAGCCTAGGAAGGTGATATTTGCTATCAAGGTCTACCATCATCTGGCAAGAGGCAGTGTGGGCTATTTGGCCTGTGTAACTGTTTCTACTTCGCTTGTGATTAAGGTTGAAGATCTGCCAATGGTGCAGGAATATCCTAATGTTTTCCCAAAGGAATTGCCTAGAATGCCACCACACAGGGAAGTGGAGTTTATGATTGATTTGGTGCCAGGATTAGGTCCTATTTCAAAGGCTCCATATAGGATGGCAGCCAATGAATTGAGGGAGCTCTGGAATCAACTGCAGGAACTGATGGACAAGGGATTTATTCGTCCTAATATCTCACCTTGGGGAGCACTGGTACTATTCATTAAGAAGGACGGTTCACTTCAACTCTGCATAGATTATCGGATGTTGAACCAGATAACTATTAAGAACAAGTATTCATTGCCTAGGATCGACAACCTATTCGATTAGTTGCAGGGAGCATCGGTTTTTTCCAAGATAGACCTGAGATCTGGATATCATCAGTTACTGATCAGTGAGCCATATGTGTAGAAGACAGCCTTTCGCACCTATTATGCGCATTATGAGTTTCTGGTTATGCCATTCGGGTTGACGAATTCTCTGACTGCCTTCATGGACCTGATGAATAGGGTGTTTAGGCCCTATTAGGACCAATTTGTGGTCATCTTTGTGGATGACATTTTGGTATTTTTTTTTTATGTGTAGACCCACCAGAGGCATTTGAGGATCGTACTGGAGACACTAAGACAGCATCAACTTTATTCCAAGTTCTCCAAGTCCAAGTTTTGGTTGGAGGAGGTGTCCTTCCTTGGTCATATCATCTCAAGAGAAGGCATCAAGGTAGATCCATCCAAGGTGGCGGCTGTGAACAATTGGGCCAAACCAAAGACAGTCACTAAAATTAGAAGTTTCGTTGGCCTAGTAGGATATTATAGGAGATTTATTCAGGATTTCTCAAGATTGCTGCATTGTTAACCAGACTGATCAGGAAAGAAGTGCACTTTGCTTGGGATTGGAAATACAAGGAGAGCTTCAATGAGTTGAAGGCTCGTCTGGTGTTAGCCCCAGTTTTAACTTTGCCATCTAGAAGTGGCGGTTTCACCGTCTATAGTGATGCTTGTGGGACTGGTTTGGGATGTGTGTTGATGCAACATGGTCGGGTGGTGGCGTATGCCTCGCACTAATTAAAAGATCATGAGAAGAACTACCCCACCCATGATTTAGAGATAGCAATAGTTGTGTTCACCCTAAAGATTTGGAAGCATTATCTGTATGGCAAACACTTTGAGGTGTACACAGATCATAAGAGTCTGAAGTACATCTTCACTCAAAAATATCTGAACCTGAGACAGAGGTGCTAGGTGGAATACATCAAGGATTATGACTTCAGCTTGTCATACCACCGAGGGAAAGCAAATGTTGTTGCAGATGCTCTGAGCAGACGCACTCATGTCATGGCTAACCTGATGATTCGTGAATGGAAATTGTTAAAAGGGCTAGTGGAGTGCAGACCTCGAAGATAGTCTCAAGGAGCTGCTAAAGTTGTGCTAGCAAATTTGTCTGTTCGCCCAAGGATGATCGAGGAGATTGTTGCCGCTCAGCAGTATGATTCCTTTGTATTAGATATCTGGAAGAAGCTGGAAGTTGGAAATGTCCCTCACTTTTTGGTCAAGGTAGATGGTGAGTTGAGGTACGACTTGAGGTTGTACGTGCCTCAAGTCAAGGAAATCAAGAATAGTCTGCTTGACAAAGCTCACCACTCCAAATATACTATTCATCTAGGAAGCACCAAGATGTATAAGGACCTGAAAAGGAATTTCTGGTGGTCTAGGATGAAGAGAGAAATTGTTGAGTATGTAGCGATGTGTGCAACCTGCCAAATGGTGAAGATAGAGTACTAGAAGCTAGGAGGGACCTTACAACCTTTGGACGTTCTAGTGTGGAAATGGGAAAATATGTCGATGGATTATGTGACGGGTTTGCCGAGGACCCGAAGATAGACTGATACAGTTTGGGTGATTATGGATCGCCTTACGAAATTGACACATTTCTTGCCAATGAGTGTGAATCTTCCCTTGGCAAAACTAGCAGAGTTGTATGTTGTAGAGATTGTGAGAGTGCATGGTGTCCTAGTGTCTATTGTATCTGACAGACATATGAGATTCACATCGAGGTTCTTGGGAGCTTTACAGGAGGCTTTTGGTATAGTGCTGAGTTTTAGTACCACCTTACAACCCCAAATGGATGGCCAGATAGAGAGGACCATCCAGACACTAGAGGACATGTTAAGGGCCTGCACCTTGAACTTTGGTTGTAGTTTGAAGAATCATCTACCTCTGATTAAGTTTGTGTATAATAATAGTTACCACGCCAGTATTGGTATGACACCATATGAGGCACTGTATGGCAAATCCTACATGACACCTCCTTGTTGGAGTGAGGTGGGTGAGAGACAGCTGATTGGGCCTGAGATCATACAACAGTACGAGAGCAAGATGGACCTAATTAGGAAGAGGTTGTTGTCTACTCAGAGTCGGCAGAAGAGTTATGCAAATAGGAAGCGGAGACCTTTGGAATTCAAGGTAGGAGACTTTAAGAAATGTGCCACACCCTAACAATTAAACCCTAAAACCTTTAAGAAATTAAAATCCAAAAACCCTAATTTAAAATTAATTAATCAAACTTAAAAATAATACAAATTTAAAACCAATTAAATCCTAAATCACAAAATCAAAAATTTAATTAAAATCACCAAAAAAAAATAATTAAAAACCTAAAACCAAAAATCTAAATCCCTTAAAACCTAAAAAAACAAAAAAAAAACAAAAAAACCTTAACATAGGTCCACTCACGCAGGCCCAAAACAAGCCCAATGCACGCCATTTATCCCTCAGTCACAAACTTAGGTAATGCAAAAATAATTCTGGCCAACCCTGGATCTCCAGCGAGCCTGAGTTTTCCGGTGACTTCTCTGATAGGATCCCACGATCTCCAGAGCAGCTCCCCAATCTCCCGTGATCTCCGGTCCTTCCTCCTCCAACACACGCTTGATCCGATGGCGTCCAGGCCCTACTAAGGAGGATCGACGGTGGGAGAAGGCCAACCACCAGTATAAAGGTCCCTTCCGCCGACAGAAGCCCTCTCCTCCAAAGCCCTCTCCTCCAAAGCCCTCCTCATCCAGTCTTTCTCTTCCAACACTTCAACCCAACAGAGAGAGCCCTAGCGATCCCCTCGACTTCCAGAGTGTCTCCCTCAATCCTTTGCTGCTCGGAACCCCCCTGAACCACCGTCGGAGCAACCACCAGAGGAGCATCGTCGGCAGGCCTCATCGAGAGAACAGTAGCCAGGTAAGCCTTCCCTTTTAGTTCGAATCTTCTTCCTTTAGCCACGTTAAATCCCTTTAAGCCCTCTGGATCGAGACTCGATGGGGATACAAGCCCTGTACGCCATCTCCTCCTTCTCCGGTGGTGGGTTCACCACCATCGGCGAGACCTTTGGTCTCTAGGTCAGGGTGTGGCCCTATGGGTCTCTCCTCCTTCTTCCTCCTCCTCCTCCTCCTCCCTGAGTTTCCAACACTCAGGAGAGGTCCTTCAGGCCTCCTGTGCCTGAGAGCCTTGCCGTCGCCCCTGTCAACCGCCAACCGCTACAGTCGAGACCCCCTACGCCATCTAGACGCCCCCGCCGCTCACAGCCTCCTCTAGAAGCTCCACCACATCGCCACGAACCTCGCCTAGCTATCGCGCTATTGTTCCAGAGCCTATAGCTCCTCCCGTACCTTCATCGTCGTCGTCTTCGGCACAGGAGACGAGGGGAACACACCAGACATCCTTGATCCCCTCTGGTTTCTTCGGAGCATCCACCGCGCTGACGGGAAGCTCCTTCGCACGCCGCCACGCCATCCCAGCGGCCTCCCCGTCATCAACCACTCCACCGTCGTCTTCTCCGGCGACGACAGCTCCTCGCCAAAGCGCGAGGTGGGAGGAGCGCCTCAGGCCGCTCTGTAACCATGCCGACGGGGGTGGCCACAAATGGGTGATATGTGTGTGCCAAAAGCGGCAAAGCCACGGCAAAAAGAAAAGGAGAAAAAACGCAAAAATGCAGGAGTCGCCATCTAGTCTATTATGGAAGACGAGGAAAACCATAAACACATGAAAAATCATGCAAACAAATAAAAAGGGGGCTGCGCAAACCAGAAATGCGGGTAAGGATCCCTGTTACATACGAGGAAGGTGTTAGGCACCCTCGCACGCCCGATAAATCGGTCTTCTAATGATTTCTCTTTTACTTATGAAATGTCGGCTTTTCAGCCTTTTGTTGTACACCCGTGGACGTTATGCCATGCTATGCAAATGTGTGTAGTGTCTAGAGTATAGGTGCATGATGTGTAGGGGTGTGTCCTAATGCTCAGAAATATCGCTCATGTGCCGGGCCAAGAGTTGATGCAAGAATATTGCATATAAGATCAAAGATCTAATATCTTGAGAGATTTATCATCCTTGCTTACTATATGCCTAAATACAAGCTAAAATGGAGGAAAACTGCTAAAAACAGAGGTGTGCCTTCCTAATGCTTCAAGGAAGAAAACCAGTGGAAAATTCAAAAGCGAATCGGGTCAAGAAAGCAAGCAAAACATATGAAAAACATGCTGTGTGCTACTGAAAACAGGCTACTACGCCTGTTTGGTGCGCCAGACTGGTGCGTCAGTCTGGAGCGCCACCTATGTGCATCTAGGTGGGCCAGTAATGTATGCAGAGGCAAGAACAGAAATCCATGCAAAGCAAAACATCAGAGGATGCACTTTGGAAAAGTATGCAGTAGAAATCATTCTGAAAAAAGCTTGGAAAACATGCCTTGAAAGAGCTAGAAATGCAAATGCAATGCAACGACCTTGAGCTCAAGGGCTAGAAGCCTCACACAAGGTCTCACCTATTTGAACTAGATGAAGAAAGCATGATTCAGTCAGGCCTCTAGATCATGGGGCGATGCACATGGACTCACTAGGGAGTAAGGTGCAATCGACCTACCAGATTCAGCCTGGAGCTGAATAACAAAACAAAGGAATCCAATAGAAAACAGTCTGATCAAAAGCTGAAAACATGCAGGTGGCATCTTGGCAAACCAGAGAATCAATAAGAAAGAAACAAGCTCAAAACTCTGCAATAAAACCATGCAAGTATGGTTGTAATGCAAGTGCTCTGATCTCTGGCCAGTCTTGTGCGCCTGCTGAGTGCGCCAGACTGGTGCGCGGGTTGGGTGCGACTGGGATGTGCGCCCCAGGGAGTCTGGATCAGACTGTAACCTGATCCAGAACCCACCCAGTAGAGATACAAGGCGGATTCATGCAAGTGTTAAAGGGTCTATGCTATGATAAAAACTGGAAAACATGTCGTGAGTGCATAGGGTCAAGAATCATCATGAAAACAAAGCATTTGAAACCAAAGCAAGTTGATGGGTTCATGCATGAAAACGTGTGAAATACTTAAGAACAAGCATGATCTAGATAATGTGAATCAAAACATGTATAAATGATGATCAAATGCGTGCTTCCACGTGCAAGGGCATACATGGTGCATGGCAAAATACTATGTGCAAGGAAATAATAGCTCATGCAGATTACATGCTAGAAATGTAAACATAGATTAGCATGGAGATTATTTGCATGGAATACGAGCATGTTATCATAAAAACTTCATAAACATGGAACAAAATAGATCACATGTAAAGTTTTAAGCATGTTTTTATCAAGTTTCTGGAATAATATTTAGAAAATAAAGAGGAGGTAGGAAGCCTACCTCTCGAAGTGTTCCTCCTTGCAATATCAAAGATAAGAAGATCCTTGTTGCTTTGGAAGGCTCTAGGACGCAAGGGGGTGCTCCAGGGAACGAAAATAAGCTGCTAGACTGATGGAGAGGCTCGCGTAGGGGGCTGGCTTTTGAGCAGAAAATGGCGGGATGCAAGGTGTCTGCTCAGGATTCTCAACTCCCAGGATTTTCCGTCTCTCTCTATGGCTACCTATGGGGGTCTTTTTATAGGGAACTCTCAAAGGTAACATACGGGAATGAGGAGAGCCTCACAGATGAAGAGCCTGGAAGATTCCAAGGCATATTCGCTGCTGGAGGTAACTGCCAAGGAAGGCGGAAAGCCAGCAGTTGCAGCCTACGCAGCGTTGTGCGCCAGGGATGTGCGCTAGCTAAGTGCGCCACCTATGTGTGCTAGGTTGGTGTGCTAGGTTGGTGTGCTAGCTAGGTGTGCTAGCTAGGTGCTCTACCCTATTGGTCTAGTTTCTAAATTGGGCTGCAGGCTTGCTACGAGTTTGGGTTGGTCCGAGGGTCAGCCACATCCAAAGCAACAACTGGAGTCTTATCAATGAATCACCTCAAAATCGGGGTGTCTACAGATGCCCCTCCCTGAGCGAGGTCGAGGGACGAAGGAACCAAGATCGATGCTCAGGGTTGACAAGATACCCTCATTTTGAGGTTACAGAAGGATGGTGTTTGCTGTAGGCGGTAAGTCACTT
>JAMKQA010014647.1:0-12469 GCA_024699735.1 Posidonia australis
ATGACAAGCAAACTACCCTTCTAATGTTTCTTGATGTTTTTCTGCTATTTATGTTTTTCTTTTTCTATTTTTAACTTTTGTGATTTTCTATTTTTTTTTGTTTTGACATATGATGATGCAGAAAGAAAACAGAGGAACACAGGAAAGGGATACAGCTCCAGTCCTTGTCGTTGATGTTTGTCGATGCCATTGAGGTTCAAAGTAACTCCTTGCAGTGCAGCCGGAAAACAGAACCAAGGCAAGTGTAACAAAAGCTATCACAACCGTTGTTGGAACTGAGACTGTCCATGCGAATGTTGAATCTGATGATGACATTAACATTGTATCTTTGTTGGAACTGATATCAGTTGTGACGGTTGTCTCCCACTTGATCCAGGGTATTTGTACATGCTGGGTTAAATCGGCACTTGGCAAACTGGCAAGCTTTAGGGCTGGACCCCCTGATAGGGAACAAGAACAAGAGTGGCACATATGGATGCCGCTAGACCGAACCGAGAAAAGACAAGGAACAAACAAGGCTAGAAAGGACCTAGAACAAGAACGACAATACAAAGAATACCGCTGAAAGGACCAAAGAACAAACTAGGCTAAAGAGGCCCGAAGGACACTCCGGGAAAAGTTGGGAGAAAGAGGAAGACCCCTGAGATTCCAGTATCCTCGGAGCTTGCAGGCTCGGACACGGTAAGGCCGGCTATTCTAAGGTGTGCACGTGTGCATGCAAGTGTGTGCAAGTGTGTGTGTGGGCTGCCTCCTGTGTGTTGACGACAATGTTCCCATTGTCAATCAAATTCTGGACAGCATTCCGGAGAGTGAAACACTTGTTCGTTGAATGTCTACGAGTGTGATGGAATTGGCAGAACAAGTTAGCCTTATACCACTGAGGAAGTGGGTTCGGTGGTGGAATCTCTGGTAGCCGCAGAAATGGCGCAACTTTAGGAAAACTGTTGCTCAGCGATTCTCCTAGTGGGGTGAGGTCTCTTTCCTTATGGCGAGGCTGCCCTTGCCATTGTTGTTACCCTTGCTGAACCGACATATCAAAACATGTCGGTTCAACAGTGACTTGTGGAGGTGTAATGCGCACTGAACTAGATGCTGGTGAGGATGATGACATGGGTGCAAGTGATATGCCTCGTGTGGTAACAATAATAGTCCCACAGTCGATTAAATGCTGTATGACATCCCGCAGAGTGAAGCATTTATCAGTCGAATGCCCCAGGGCTCGATGATAATTGCAGTATACGCTCGTGTCGTACCACTGAGGGAGTGGAGTCGGCGGGGGACGTGGATCCGGGAGTCTCAGAAGTAACACAATCTGAGGAAAAATAGCGCTCAGTGACTCACCTAGTGGAGTGTAGTCACTTTCAACACGATGACCTCATTTCTTCTTAGGTTGTTGTCATTGTTGAGCCGATGCGACGAGATGCACTGGCTCGATAGTGGGAGGTGTGCGCCTAATGTGCGGTGACGACCTACATGTTGGAACCTGATCCTGATGCTGAAGTGAATTATGGATATGCTGTGTTGTGTGTGGGGTTGAGCGCGAGAGCAACAATGGTCACACCGGGACAACTCCGGGTGACGGACTCGAGAAATGCTGTACTCTCGCGCAACGACTGGGTTGACTCCTAGGTGACTGTGATGCATGCTGTGAATAATGCAATTGTGGTGCAGGAGGCAGAGATAACGCCCCCATCGCCGAAGCAGTGGGATGCTGAGGCAATGGTATGGGCGATAAAGTAGTGTGGTGAGCCTACAATACTATAGTGGTATGCACTGTAACCTCATAGGTTGAAGGAGGAGGACCCTCAACTCGATCAAGAGAATTGGCCATGCGCTCAAACTCTCGGGCCATTACCCTCCAGTACTGAGCCTGCGTGGCCGAGGACCTACCAAAAGATAGGTCAGAAGGCATGAGTGGAACAGGAACAGACCCTAAGATAGATGAATCCACAGCTCCTTGAACTCCTGAAACAGGAGGGCCCGAGGAAAGGAGTGCAGATGGCAGAACTTCTGGGACCCACGTGGTAGTCACCGTGGTTGAATCAGTGATGGGCCCTAGACGGACTTGTGTTTGCCACTATCTCGGAAGAGAAGATAAGGATCCTCCTTAATCTCTAGATCGAGATGCACAAAGGGAAGGAGAAGCAGTCAAAGTGAGAGAAGAAGGATCCGAGCATGGGGCCTTCTTCAGAACAATAACCAGAGGCTTGCTGGTTTGTGGGGCCATGACTACCCTCAAGCGAAATAAAAGAGCTGCAGAAGAGGAAAAACGCACGAGCTCTAAGATGAACTACAGTCAACAAGTGACCAATATCTTAGAAAAGACAAGAGAACACAACCACGAGAAGCCGCCCGTGACGGAGACACCTGAGCTCCTGGCTGAGGACCTCGCAGCAAAGTACCTGAGAAAACAAGTAACAGAGACAGGTATAAGAACCTAGACAACGACGCAAAGACAAATGCAAGTTGTTATGGTTGCATGCCATGACACACAATGCAAATGAATGTCCTAAAATGCACTCTCTCGCCATGCATGTCCCATATGGGGTTGACCATACGGGACGCACTCATGGGTTAATGGTAACTAGAGAATGAGGGACTTGAAGTTGATGCCATACCATAACCATCTTCTAATGCTAATGGCCGAATCTAAGGAAATACGTTTTTCCTTCATGAGTAGGGCCAAGAATGCCTACATAGATGCGCTAGCCACTCTTGCATCCTGGTTGTCCATACCAAAGGATGATACGGTGAAAGTGTCGGTAGCCTATGCAAACCAGGCAGCACACTGCAAGATCATAGGAGAAGCAAACTCCACAGTAGAGCTCTCATGGTATCATGACATTAGAGTCTACTTGGAAATCGAGAGTCACCATCCAGATGCATCAGCTGTAGACAGGAAGACTATAGTCTGACTAGCTTCAGAATATGTGCTTGGAGCAAGTCACTTAAACTAAAGGTCTTACTATCAGATACTTCTATGCTGTCTAGATAAAAATGAGGCCGATACAATAATGCTGCAAGTGCATGCTGGGACATGTGGACCACACATGAATGGGGTGTTACTAGCTAAGAAAATAATGTTATAAGGTTATTTCTGGTCAACCATGGGGACAGACTGCTGTCAGTTTGTGCGAAGATGTCATAATTGTCATGTCCATGGCAACTTCATTCATGCACCCCGGTAGCGGCTCCACAACATGTCGTCACCCTAGGCTTTTTCAACATGGGGAATAAACGTTATCAGAGCTATCCACCCAACAGTTTCTAATGGACATCAATACATCCTGGTAGCTATTGATTACTTTAATAAAAGGGTGGAGATAGCTTCTTACAAGATAATGATAGCCTTGGTGATTGAAAAGTTTATTAGGAACAATATCATTACCCGATATGGGGTCTTGCATTCTGTTATTTCTGATAATGGAACAAATTTCATAGCCAAAAGGGTCGAGGATTTCCTACAAGAGTTCCATATCAAGCATCACAGGTCCTCCTCATACCGTTCTTAGATGAATGGGACTATGGAATCCACCAATAAGTACCTAACTAAGATTCTTAAAAAGATGGTAGAAACACGTAAGGACTGGTATGACAGGCTCCCATACGCATTGTAGGCTTACAAAAAATCAGTCTAGACTTCAACTGGAGCAACTCCATATTCTCTAGCGCATGGTGTGGAAGTAGTCCTACCTATAGAGGTGCAGATACCATCGTTCAGAGTCTTGAAAGAAGTAGAATTGGAAGAGGCAGAGTAGATTAAGGACTGCTTTGTTCAACTAAACTTGATAGATGAACATCGATTGGAAGCTATGCATCATGCACAATGCTATCAGAAATGCATGGCCAAAACCTGTCAGAAGAAGGTCTGACCTAGAAGCTTCATGCTAGGGGACCTGGTCTTCCGAGCTATACATCTCCCTGATGGTCGTGGCAAGTTCAGACCCAACTAGCATGGACCATTCGTAGTCAAACAGGTCTTCTCTGGAGGAGCAGTAATCTTGGAGGACATGGACCACGTCGAACAGTCGAAGCCAGTTAATTCATGTTATCTGAAGAAATACTATCAATGATCATAAACAGTGTGTCCTCACTTTGTGACACTGTCATCTTTCTCAATTCATGCATTAATTCATTTTATCAATGTTCTTCTGCATCCATGTAGCCTTGCATCTTAGCACATACTAACTCCCATTCAACATATGCGTTTATAGGCAGATGATTGTCATCAATATCACATGCTTGGATCTTAGTCTGGTGATGATAAGCGGAATAAGCTTGCCAATGTTGGGAATGCGTAGCACCTCCTTAGGTAGATACTATTCAAGTAACCTAGGGAGTGAAGGAGCTACCTTTCATCGTGAATTGGGCGAAGTATCCAAGCCGCACAGGGAACACACACCTCCCAGAGGGTGAGAGTGTGAAAAATAAAATAAAAAACATATATCTGTGAAAGGGCGTAAAAGAATTAGAAGATAGAAGTCAGCTGTCAAGAGAGAGGCGTCACGGGTAATGCTATCCTTACAATTTATCTTGGAGAGGAGTCGGAATGAATACTTGGAAGGCATGTTCCAAAAGGGCCTAGCCAACCCTCTAAATAGCAACAGCTCCCCACCATAGATCAGATACCTATTACCTCCAAGCCAGGGATAGGGTGAACCCACACGCCTATGAGGGAGAAAGAATAAAGAAAACAAAATAAAAAAACAGGGGTATGGTCCAGTGGGGTTTGGAATGGAGCCCAAGGCACAATATTGCATTTCCAGATAGCCACCTAAAAAACTAGGGGCTTGGATAGAGTCTCATGAGGATTGGAGCTACCATTCCCTTGTATACATGGCGATAAGCATTCCAATGCTGAGGGCACTAATAAGATCCCACAAATCATTCAACATACATGCATTCTTCTCATAAACATCATTTAAAAAGTGTCGCAGAGGCTAATTTGGTTCTCCTAGCTGGGGCATGATAGTCACTTTCAACCTAGCAAGATCAAGAGGACATTGCCTAAACCAGGGGCATGCAAGCTGCTCTTATTTGTTAAGGCCATTTATGTCAAACCAAGGACATATCAGTTGTCCTATGGCTAGACACACTTAGCCAGTACATGACCAGGGGTATGTCAGCTGTCCTATGGTTAGACACACTGAGTCAATACTCGACCAGGGGCATGTCAGCTGCTCTATAGGTTGAGGACCCCCGTAATCTACCTAGAGGGCATACCAGATACCTCATTCGGCTTCTTAAACACCTTATATTGGCTCAGCCATCAAACAATCTCGATCATCAAGGTTTGATGACTGTCTCTCATTATTTTGGCGACTGGTCAAGACCGATTGGTAACCAGGATCTCTTACCAGGGCTATGCACAAGATGTAGTCTATTCAATAGCTCGCTGTTTAGTCGATTCCTAATTGTAACATTCAGCTTTGGGCTAGTCTTTTTGAATTCAATACCATTTGTGCTGCACTCTTTTTGTTTGCATTGGACTTTACAAAATGTTGTTGAATGGAACAAAGTTGAAGCCTATTTCTAAACCAATGTTTTGAGATTGTTTTGTAGGAGCTCTTTTTCCCTTTCTAGTGTAGCTTGAATCTGGAGAAGCTGAAACCTCCTATTGATCATGGGTTTCCCCACGATGGTCATACCTATGCGCTGCTCAGATGTTCTCCAAGCATGGATTGGGAAACTAACAGTTAGTGATCACGACAAGATGCGGACATGGGGTATCTCCTTAAAGTTTCTGGATATCGCAAATGTGGTCTTGTTACTTTTTGTGTGCAGCTGCCTGGTTCTGAAAGCCAGCCTATCATGTATTCCACTTTGGAAGAGTCGAATTGAAATCTCCTATGCTACAATTGGCTTACTTTGACAAGGTGGTCGGAGTGCGCACTTCCTTGGGTGATGAGCCATGGTTGAAGGGCTTTTTTGTCCACTTCTTAGGAGAGTTGATTTTCAGCCATGGTCGGACAATCGTGAACATTGAGGTTGTCGAGATTGCTTTGGCAATGGTCTCCCAACAAATAGACTTGACCCCAACTATCCTGGCAGAAACTTACCGAGCTTTAAACCAGTCATTACGACGTTGTTGGCACTTTTATGGTTGTGGAGCTTTTGTATAGGTGTGGTTGGCTGCTCATCTGGGTGTAGAAGTCTTACGCCTGCAACGGTTGGCTTTTGAATCCTACTGTTAAAGCAGTCATGCTCGCACACTCACCTCGGTTCGCAAGGAGTATGAGCGGTTGGAAAGTTTGACAGAAGACAAAGTCATTTGGTGCATCATTCCTTCGGCCACTCATAACTTTGAGGCTTTCTTCAATACAACCGATATGCAGCTTATCATCTTGCCAAGGCTGACTGGTGGAGTTGAGTATCATCCAGTTCGCATGATGTGGCTATTTGGTTATCAACAAGATTCCTTTGTTCAGGGGCTAATGCCAGCCTGATTCCAAGAATACCCTCCGAGCTCTTATGCTATGACTAAGGAGCTATCTCGCCTGCTTAGTGGCTCCATACGATCAAAGGATCTCACAGTCATAGAGGAGGAAAGGTTGTACAATAGATTATGAAGTCGAAGTTGAAGAAGCCTGGTTGATCTGCAGTGTTGTTCTGAGCCGTACACTTTTTCCCCTAGCTCTAGGCCCGAGGAGATCTAGGGATGATGTAGACTCTTGATATTCACATTATGCTACTGGTTCATTGCAAGTTGAAATGCATGTAATCACTTCATTGTATTCGACTGCTATAATAAATTTCAATCAAAACACTTTTAGCCATCTTGTTTTGTTGCTTATGGTTGATGTGGAGTAGAAATCGCCATTGCGATTGTGCTTAGCTGATCAAGCTGCTGCTCTCTTCTGCCTGTCGACATGGCATTGGGGACCACCCAGATAATAGTTGAGATTTTCGTTTTGTTACCTAGGCCTAGACGAATGAAGTCCTTATAGACTTCTGTACCAGGTAGGGCAAAATCCAACTTGCTCTGTTGGAATTGCACTAGTCGAGCAAGTCTTGTTTCCATCTTCTTCAAGACCTCAGGCGAGGTCTAGGCATTCCTGTTCCGGATTCATTCCGAATAGACAGATCTCGGTAACTTCCGCTATGCTATACTTGTTTTAGTCGAACAAGTCTTGCTTTCATCTTCTTCTAAGCCTCGTGCGAGGGCTAGAGCAGCATTGTAAACTCTTCCCCTTTTGGCTGATAGGTCTGATATCTTGTCATGCCCTTGCCCTCGGGCTGATATTCCAAAATATTCAATTGGCATCCATCAACTTGCCATCTCTCGGTCGGTAAGTTCGAAACTTGCCATACCCCCCTTCGATCGGTAAGTCCGAAACTTGCCATCTCTCGGTCGGTAACTTCGAAGCTTGCCATATCCTTTCTTGGTCAGTAGGTTTGAAACTTGCCATATCGTTTCTTGGTCGGTAAGTCCGAAACTTGCCATATCACCTTCGATTGGTTAGTCCAAAACTTGCCATATCCCTTCTCGATCGTTAAGACCGAGACTAGCCTTATCCCCTACGGTTGGTAAGTCCAAAACTTGCCATATCCCTTCTCGGGTGGTAAGTCTGAAACTTACCATATCCCCTCCTGTCGGTAAGTCCGAAACATGCCATATCCCTTCTCGGTTGATAAGTCCGAAACTTGCCATATCCCCTCTGGCCGGTAAGTCCGAAACTTGCCATATCACTTCTCGGTCGGTAAGTCCGAAACTTGCCATATCCCCTCCAGTCGGTAAGTCTGAAACTTGCCATATCCCTTCTCGGTCGGTTTGTCCAAAACCTGCCATCTCTCGGTTAGCAAGACAAAAACTTGCCATATCCTCTCCCGGTTGGTAAGTTCGACCATCTCCCTTCTCAATTAGTAAGTCTAAAACTTGCTATATCCTCTCTCGATCGATAAGTCTGAAAATTACCATATCCCCATCAGTCGGTAAGTCCAAAACTTGTCGTATCCCTTCTCAATCGGTAAGTCCAAAACTTGCCATTTCTCAATCGGTAAGTCTGAAACTTGCCATATTCCTTCTTGGTCAGTAAGTCCGAAACTTGCCATATTTCCTCTAGTCAGTAAGTCTGAAACTTACCATATCCCTTCTCGGTCAGTAAGCCGAAACTTGCCATATCGTCTCTCGGTCGGTAAGTCCGAAACTTTCCATCTCTTGGTTGGTAAGTCCGAAACTTGCCATATTTCCACTAGTCTGTAAGTCCAAAACTTGTCATCTCCCAGTCGGTAGGTCCAAAACTTACCATGCCCCAAATGATTCTTGCTCAGAGAGTTTGGAATTGATGGTGCCCCCCTTTGGTCATGTTCCAGATGGACCTTCTTTAGGCTGGTACTCTGAACTACCCGATTGACACCCATCAAGGCGTATATCCTTTTGGTCGGCAAGTCCTGTGTCCTGTCATGCCCCCTTTACATGGGTTGGTAGCCTGAACTACCTGGTTGACAATCGTTACAGTGTTTGGAGTAGGCTGATAACTCGAACTATCCAGTTTACAAGACCGTTAACTTCGTGCCATTTGATTCTCAGTGAGTGCTTAGGAAGTAGTGGTCTTCTCCTCCTATTCCCTTTTCCTTGTAAGAGGGGGCGGGGTGTCATTGTCAACTGTGAGCATCGGACTCTGTTTCATTTGTCCTCCGACATTGATCAGGGGCATCTATAGACACCCCATATGCTTGCAGCTAGACCCTAAACCTAAACCCTAGTCCAAAACCATAAACCTAGCCTAAACTCTAATCCAAAGCCCTAGACTTAGCAAACCCTAGTCCAAAACCCTAAAACTTAGCAAACCCTAGTCCAAAACCTAAACCTAGCCTAAACCCTAATCCAAAACTCTAAGCTAGCCTAAACCCTAACTTAAACCCTAAACCTAACCCTAAACACTAATCCAAAGCTATAACAACTTATAACAACCTCTAACAACCCTAAGCACTTCGCACTCCACCATAACAACCTCTAACCACCTATAACAACTTCTAACAACCTATAACAAACCCTAACCACTTCCCACTCCACCATAACAACCCATAACAAACCATAATAATCCTAACCACTTCCACTCCATCAAAACAACCTCTAACGACCCATAACAACCCATAACAAATTACCTAGCCATTGCAAGCCTAGAAATACCCCCCATTTACAAGAGAAAAAGGGGGAAAAACTTAAATAAGGAGAAAAAAAACTTGAAAAAGTTTAAGTGGAGAGAATTCAAGGAGAGATCACAAACCAGAGCAACCAAAGGAAGCTCAGATCAGTGAGGAAGCTCAGAGAGGAGAAAAATCAAAGCTCAGGCTAGCTCTAGCCATGTTTCCGACGAGCTCCGGTGGCCACCTCTACTGCCAACTTAGGTATGCCCCGATCACAACTCAATTTCCATCAATTGTAGTTCCCTAGGTCCTCCTCAACATTCCTGAGATGATTCCAGTAGAGCTAGGCAGCTTCCATGGCTAGAATCAGGAGACCTGATTTTCTGGCAAGAGAGGTGGGGGCACGAATCCAATGAGTTATTCGTGCCCTTGTGAGTGTAGTTTGATTAGACTTGGTCCTTTCTTGCTCCTCCTCCACTCTGGAAGCCTTTCCTCTACCCTAGAAGCCGTTGGAACAGAGCCACCAGACACAGCCCCGTCGTCGTTGGAGAAGACGACTCCTGGAAAGACCGTTCGGGCACCTCCTACCTCGCATCAACCCTTCGACCATCGGGACGTCTTCCTCTCTTCTCTCCTTGGACTCCGGAGCCCACAAGACCCCCATTGACGCCCGATCACGTCCCGCATTGAGTCGACATAAAGCATGATCGGGAGGGGGAGGAGTGGTGCCGATCTTGCCTCTAAGTGATGAGAAATGCTCCTCTACGCACCGTTGAGCCTCTAGAAGCCCAGAACCACCGCGTCGTTTCCTCTAGTCGCCAGAGTCGCGACGCTAGCAAGGGAGGTGGGAGGAGACCACCGACCATTGACCATAAAATCGGAGCCACCGAATCTACCCCATTTTCTTCCCTCTTGCTCACATGGTTCTTGGATGCCAGATCATGCATCGAGGAAGCCTAGAATGGCTTCCCAGATGGTCATCGACGGTGAGGTATTGTTGTTGGCGGTCGATGATCCTTTTTCTTTAAAACATTCTTTTAGAATAAACATTGTTTCTTTTATTTTGTTTGCATTTAGGTCCTTTTATTTTTCATTTAAGTCCTAGCATTAGTTTTTTAATCATTTTAATAATGTTTTTTTTTATAAAATTGTAGTGTGATCCTTGTAAATTTCTTTTAATATTTCACAGGCTTTAAATTTTGACATAAAACCCTCTGATTTAGTTTTCATTCATTTTAAGTCCATAATTTGCACAAAAACCCCTGAACTTCATTAACATTGTTCTGAATGCATGATTTTCTAGTACAATTGCAAATCTAACACTGCAGATTCAAATTATTACTCAAATGTGCATAGAATTTCATTTTAAACCCTAAACTTCACTAAATTTACATTGAATACATGTCTTTATGGCGTATTTGCAAATCAGTCCTAGGAAATTCATGTTTTCATCCTTGAGTCCACTATTTTGCACATTTAACCCTAAATTTCTTCAAAATTACACTAACTACATGTTTTGCTGGTAAAATTACAGATTGGTCCCTAGGAATCCTAATTTTACCAAAAAATGCACAACATTGCATAGTTAACCCCTAATTTCCTTAATATTGCATAAAATGTGTTTTCTTTAACATTTTTTGCTAATTTCGCCTTAGAATCTCAACCTTTCTCAGGGCATGTAATTTTTTGCATAGAGACCCCTGGAAATTTACAAATTTCACTCATGCTTTCATTTTGTACATTTTGTTACCCCTTTTTTTCATGCATATGTCCTCATGCTTACTCTCTTGCATCATGCATGCATTTCAAACTTATTTCAAACTTGGTTTTCACATCATTTCATGGATTTCTTTCGATTCTCATGATTTTGATTTGATTTGGATTTTCCTCGCCCGAGGGCGTATGTTAACAGGCTTTACGTTAACAGGCTTGACAATGCCGACATGGACCCGAATGAGGATTATTTTCTCACATTTGATTTTCACGGATTTCCTAAGTTTCCACTGTTTTGAGTGACACTTTCCGAATATTTTTGATTTTCACGATTTTCATCATCGCCCAAGGGAATATAGTAAAGTGGCATTTTCATTGCCTACGTTGTCCCCTAGATTATTTTCTCTATTATTTTCTCATTATTTCTTCTCTTTGATTTGACATATTTCCACATTCATCTTAGGCATGTGCTTTTGAGATAGACAAGCATACACACACTAGATCATTAGCAAGCAAGAAACCTAGAAAGATCGATTTCTTCGGGCGCATGGGGGTGCCTAACACCTTTCCCATGCGTTACAAGAATCCTTACCCTTTCTCTGGCCCACAAATGGCTAAGTGTTGCATCCATTAGGCACAGAGCATACACGCATTCCTTTGCATCATTTTCTTGCATTCATATGCATCTTGATTTTCCTCATCTTTCCATTAAAAGACTAGGTGGCGACTCCTTTTCCTTATCCTTTTTCTTGTCTTTCTTTGGTGTTTAGTCTCCTTCTAGATTCACCTTCTTCACCGTGACCTTATTGGGACTCCTCGTGTGTTTCCACACACCAGGGAGTCGTGTAGGGTTCCACCGGCATGGTCACACCCATGATCCAATGTGTGCATGCTTGTCTGCTTTTGATGCACATGCTTAGGAAGAATACGAAAACATGACAAATCTCCAAGAAACAATGAATAAAAGAGAATTGGTAAGGAAAATAATCCGAGGGACAATGTAGGCATTGAAAATGCTGCTTTACTGTACGCCCTTGGGCGATGAAGAAAATCATGTAAAAATCACAATTGTTTGGAAAGCATCACGTAAAACTGCAAAAACTAGGGAAATTTGAGAAAGTCAAATAAGAGAAAATAATCCTCATTCGGGTCCATGTCGGCATTGTCAAGCCTGTTAATGTACGCCCTTGGGCGATGAAAATCCAACTCAAGTCAAAGTCATGAAACTTGGAGGAAATCCGGAAAATAATGTGAAAATTAAGTTTGAAATGTGTGTGCAAGATATAAGAAGATACGCATGAGAAATAAAAAAGGTGATATAGGGCATGAATGCATGCAGGAATAATGTTCATGAGGAATAGGCATGAAAATATGCATGGAAAACTGGGTTTGAAATGCATGAATCAAACACTAGAAAGTATGCATGAGAAAATACATAAAAAAAGTAACATGATGTACAAATGAATGCACAGATGAAATAAGCAAGTTTCTAGGGGCCTTTGCGCAAAAACTACGTGTTTCTAGGTAAAGATTGGGATATTCAAGGTTTAATTTGCAAATGTGCTAAGGAACACATTTCTATGCAATTTTAAAAAAGTTGGCAGTTAAATGTGCAAAACTTTGTGTTTTTTGATAAAAATTGAAATTCTTAGGGTCAGATCTGTAA
>JAMKQA010014650.1:0-17303 GCA_024699735.1 Posidonia australis
AGACAGCTGTGCATCCTCCAACCGGACTCCAAATAGGTCCCAAATCACAACCTGATGCACAGAAAACCACCCACAACCACACACAACCAAGAAACAACAGATTATCCATTAATAAACCATTAAACACAATATTACAGATAATACATGGTTTATTATATAAATGGACAATCAGGCCCTGATGTTACACAGGTGATGCTATATCAGTACGACATTACATTTGTCACACAGAAATCAATGAAGGGGCAGGCAGTAGCGAACTATCTAGCTGACCTACCATTGCCAGAGTATGAGCTTGCAGACGCAGTTTCCGGATGAAGACATTTTATTCGCCATGGGGGATACAGACTCTGAGGAGCCAGAAGATAGGTCCCAGTGGCACCTATACTTTGAAGGAGTCGTCAACAAGAGGGGTAGAGGAATCAACACGGTATTGTCGACACTACAGGGACAGATGACCCCCTTCTCTAGAAAGCTCACTTTCTAGTACACAAACAATGAAGTCGAGTACGAGGCATGCATCATGGGACTGCAAATCACGTTGGAACATGGCGCACAGAAGCTACAGGTGCACGGAGATGCCATGTTAGTCATATCCCAAATTAACAACGAATGGAAAACCAAGGATCCAAAGTTCGTGCCATATCACGAGTATCTCTTACAGCTTGTCAAGGAATTTGAAGAAGTGTGCTTCTCCTTCATGAGTAGAGCCAAAAACTCCTACGTTGCATCACTGATGGATTTTGATACGAGCATATGGCATGCTGAAAAAAAAAAGATGCATTACATAAAAATGTGATTGAAAACTAGTATCTGAAACTAGCACTAAGCATTTGAGCAAATGGAGCTTCACTATTGGGACTAATCATGGACTCATACTAGAGGAATGAAGAATTACCATGTAGCTTACGAAGTGTGAATGTTGTTGTTGCAACAAGGAAAACCAAAGAGATAGCAACCCAGAAGTGCTAGAAAATAAAGAGTAAAACATTGTTATTTCAAAACAGTGGTATGGCACAGGTCCTGTAAATCCTGGTGCATATAATGATTTGATCAAAGAGGAAACCATGTTATTTCTATCAAGAACTATGGCATGTATCCGTATCACAATTTTCATTCCTTGAAGAAAGATATGATCATTTGTCATATGGTCTTCTAACTGCCCATTATATCAAGGAAAGGTTTTTTAGAAACAAAGCAGCATGTCAATGTTATTTTTAATAGGTGCAGTAAAGTCCCTACAGAAATGGATATGTAACGTGACTTGTGGAACTTTAACATATTCAAGTGATCACATGGTAAGGGCAAGCTTTTGTTAGGTAAGAAGATAGCATATCTACTTGTTTTTGCCTGAGCTTGAAGTTTAGGTACAAAAGAAGTGTCAAAATAAGGAAATGTTTACCCTAAAGAAGAAATTGTCCTCAATGCTATGAAAATGAAAAGCACTTGCAATTAGGGTGATTTCATCTATGTAAGAAATGTCTATTCTTCTCATATTCTAATAATTTGACATAATAAAATCACAGCATTTGGGAATATTCTATAAAAGGTTTCTTTTGATAATAATAAATCACAACACTATCAATAAAGTTGGAAATTATTGCGTAAAATCTGTAGGAAGAATATAAGAAATTATGCATATTAAGTTTAAATACTAGCTTCAAATCGCAAATTATATCCTTATATCCATTATTCGGCAACCATCTTTCCAAAATTTGGAAAAGATTAGAGTTATAAACTTTACATGGTTTCCATTGACTTAGAAAAAACACCATAGTCAAAATTCTTTCTTTTATCTTCCAACTCGATTCCTATTTGGTTTGAAGCTCGTGAAGCGCACTTAAAAACTATTTGTATATATTATTCTTTTTTGTTTTCTTAATGTTTATTAGACCATGGGGCAAATATAGTTTCTAACAACCCAGCGAAGTGTCTTCTTAGAGACCCATATTCTAGAGTACAAACTTTCGTTCATCTAATTCAAATGTAAGTAATAAATTGTGATTAAAATTACAAAACAATTTCCAAAGCATATCCTCAGGCTATAAAGTTTACATAATGAATTAAAAAAAACCTCGAAATTCTGAAACAAGTGTAGTTACAAACTATAGTAATCCAATCCATAAAGCTAATTCCGTTGGTGTATTACCAAGCAGTAAGCACTTAAGTGTCATAAATTATTGTAATGTGACACTTAAGTTACCTTCTTTTTTAAGTGTTTTCATTTTTTTTCAATCTAGACATATTATCTTATCTTTCTTTTGTAGAAAAAAATGTTTTCTCATCGTGATTGGATATATACACGAATCGTGGATGGAAAAGTGTGTATGAATTTTCTACATGGTGTTCAGGAATATATGGAATTTACATATAGTAAAAGTCCAGGTCTTGTGGGAAGGAGTGGAAGGATTAAATGTCCTTATAAAAATGTAAACGACTAAAAAAACAATCAAGAAGTAATGTGAAAATACATTTGTGTAAGAAAGAATTTGTGGAAGGCTACAAGAGTTGGTTTAAATATAGAAAGGCCTTTCAAAGTCGTAGAAAAGTTGCTTTTATTAGTACAAATCCCATTGTGGATATAAGAATGGACGTAGTGGGTCCTAAATTTAATGCATCTGCTGATAAAGAGACACACAGAGAATCTCAAGAGTTTTATGAATTGTTAAGAAAGACAGAGGAGCTATTGTGGTTAGGTTGCAAGAATTACACAAAATTATCGATAGTGTCTAAGTTATTGGATTTGAAGATCGATTACGACATGATAGATAGTAGTTTTGATGTCATGATAGGCAAAATCAAGAAAATATTGCTAGAGAGTTATGAATTACAAAAGAATTACTATGAAACAAAGAGAATGATGAGAAAGATGGAATTGGTAGAGGTGAAGATTGATGTTTGCTCAAAACATCACATATTGTACTATAAGGAACATAAAGATAAATTAGAGTGTCTAGAATATCATGAGCACAAATACAAAAGTGACTCAAAGGCATGTGTACTTCAGAAGGTACTTCGCTATTTTCCTTTAGTACCAAGATTGAAGAGGTTATATTATTGCAGAGAGACTGTAAAAGATATGACATGGCATATAGATCATACACAGAACACTGATATGGAACATCATTTTGACACCAAGTGTTGGCTAGTCCTGAAGGAGTCTTTCCACAATGTTGTTGTTAGCCTTTCTAGTGATGGATTCAATTCACATGGTAGAGGAAAAGATTACTCGTATTGGTCTATCATGATCACACTATACAATTTACCTCTTTCTATGTGTAATAAGAGGCCATACATGTTTTTGTCTTTGCCCATTATTGGTCCAAGTCATCTTGAAAAACACATTGACATGTACTTGAGGCCTATTATAGACAAGTTGAAGATGCTTTAGGACACTGGGGTTGAGACATACGATGCATGCAAAGGCAAACTTTCAACATAAAAGTTGCTTTGCTTTTAACTATCAGTGATTTCTTTGCATATGGGATGTTATCTGATTAAAGCACGCATGGAAAAATAAATTGTTTTCATTGTATGGAATACACAAAGTTATTTCAACTTCAATATGGTTTCAAGCCATGTTTCTTTGACTATCATCATTGATTCCTTCCCATGCACCACCCATATTGAAGATAGAAACGAGCTTTTAAGAAGAATACAATCAAACTGTCAAACTCACCTCTTAGTTGTTGGGAGAACAATTATTTAGTTGACTATCAAAATTTGAGTAGATTATTTTTGGACATGATGTTGGTCCACAAACATTAAAGGGATTCGGTAATACTAACAATTGGAAGAAGATCAACGTATTCTAGGTGTTACCATATTAGTCGAAGCTCTTAATTCGACACAACTTAGACGTCATGCATATCGAGAAGAGTATATTTGATAATATATTCTACACGGTATTGGATGTCAAGGGCAAGACAAAGGACACAGAGAATGCATGTAAAGATTTGAAGTTACTTTGTAATCATAGAGACTTGCACTTAATAAAGTATGCCAATGGAAAGACTAAAATGGCTAAGGGAAAGTACATAGTCAATAAGAGTCAGATCAAAGTAATGTGTGAGTGGGTTAGCAACTTGAAATTTCTCGATGGATATGCATCTAATATATCAAAACTTGTGGATCTCAAGAAAGCCACGATTGTCTTGTGTTTATGAAGAGACTATTTTCCTTTGCATTTAGAGGTTTGTTGCCTAAGCCCATTATAGATATACTTATAGATCTAAGCAAATTCTTCAAAGCCATTTGGTCCTCCAAATTTGTTTGTGAAATACATGGAGATTTTAGAGGATAATATTGTTCTCATGTGCAATCTTGAAAAGATATTTCTACCTGTCTTTTTTGACTCGATGGAACATCTCATAATTCACATGCCTTACGAAGCCAAAGTGGGTGGACCAGTTTAATATCGATGGATGTATCCTTTCGAGAGGTATATGTTATTCTAAAGAAAACTTTATTTTATTTATTATTGCGAGAACTTTTATCTAATTTATCCACATTTTCAATAAATAAATGTTTTTCTTGAAACAAAAGGTTTGGAATAAGAATAGAATGGAGGTTCAATATGTGCACAATATATCTACGAAGAGGTTGTTACTTTTTTTTTAATATATTTCTCACTAGAGGTTGAAATAATACATAATCGAACATAGAGGAACGATGATATAGGACTTAAGGAACGAAACAATATACTTTCTGTCTTTTGTTCTAGTGCTCATCCTTTTGGAAAGAAGAAAGAATGTCTACTGACTAAAGCGAGAAAGATGCTGTAGAGTTATATATTCTTGACAATTGCGATGAAGTCAAACCCTTTGTCGAGTATTTTTTGCTATTTTTTTGATATGTCTATTCAATAAATTTAAATAATATATTATCTTTCTATGTTCCAAATTTTCAATTGCAGGCAATTCAGAGAACAATTAATGGTCAACCATCATAGTCTAAAAGATGATGATATCTTGGACTTATTTAGAAAGACATTTTCTGAGTGGTTTAGAAGTCATGTAAACCAACTTGATCCTAGTCCTAAGCAAAAGCTCTTAAAAGACTTAGCTTATGGCCCTATTTTTCAAGTAAAGTTGTATGAAACTTGCCTTACAAATGGATATCAATTTTACACACAAGAATACGATAAAAGATTAACTACTCAAAATTCAGATATTATGGTGAACAAATCTTGTTATGGAGAAGACCATATTAACTATTATGGTATCTTAAAAGAGATCCCCGTGTTGGAATACTCCGATGCAAATAAAGTGATATTGTTCCTTTATGATTGGTATAACTCTAAGGAGGGAGTTACACACGACATTAGGCATGATTTGTAGACATTATACCAACTAAATACTTGAAGAGATTCGAGCCATTTGTGTTAGCTTTACAAGTAGATCAAGTTTGTTATGGTACTTCAAGTTTCAAGAAAGAGGAAGAAAGATGAATCTTTCAGTGTGATAAAAATCAAAGCACATGTCTACATTACTATGACTAGTAATACTACAATAAGGAGTTTGAAGGCTTGTATTGACCTGATTACGAGCCTCCACAACCGATAGTTTTAGACCATGTTCTTGATCAAGTCTTTATAATTCCACCAAATTCAATATTGTGGCAAGTTGAGGATGAAGAGGAACGTTTGTAGAATATGACGATGAAGACAATGAAGAAAATGAAGAAAAAGAGAGATTGACTATAATGACGAAGACTAAGGAGATTTTCTAGATATTTTAGTATATACCTTCTTTAATTTGCTTTGAAATTTCTTTTTGCACTTGCATCCTATAGATATATACTGATAGTGAAACATTGATTTGTTATTTCAATATTTTTTTTTTCTGAATTTCTATATATATCAACTAATTAAAATGATATAAAAAACTAACAACTTAGTGTCAATTTAGGTTTGTTATGGCTTTCTTGTTGAGCATTGTCACCGTTCTTGTACTTGTACGTACCATCAACTAACTTGTTTAAATTCATATATGGTTTTCATTTTGACATGAATCTTACATAAAAATTTTAATGTATTGTTTATAGTATTAGATGGTCAGATTTGGTAGAAGTGGTCGACGCTCCAGTGGATCTAGTGGATGTGATTCATCAGATCATCGAGAGATCGATCTTAGTACTTATACGACTGCTCAATTGCTTGAGTTCATTCATTCACATGGTCTGTCACCACCTAGAGCTAGGTTGACACCTCGGACTACTATGTTTGATGCTCCCACCTCTGCTCCTATAATTAGGTATAATACTATTCCACAAAATAATGCTGCATGTCAATTCAACTTTAGTTGTCTCTCCCTCTAGCAGCAACAGGTAATTAATATAATAAAATTATAGTTTTAAGTCTTAATTTATATTAAATATAATTATTGATATATATTTAATTTTATTGATAATTAACAAAAACAACAATAACAAAGAATATATGCTCAAGTTTCTTAAGGACTACGACCTTTTCTAGAGCTTGACTCCGATGAGTAACTTAATATTCTTTTTAATTTGGTGCTAGTCAACATATTACTTTTTTTGGTACTTAACTTGATTTAATTGCAGTAACTTCAAGATGAGTAACAAGATCTTGTTAGATATCACAAAAAAATTTAGTTCTTATGCATTGACCATCAAGTATCAGTGGTTACATTTGCATTCAGATGATAAGGAAAGAATGTTTGATGCGCTATTGGTAATAAGTAATCATTATCTTTATCTTTAATTTAAATAGTTAGTATATTAAATTAATAATGATGTTGATTTATATAGAGTAAGTTTACGCTTTCATCTAGATGTACTATGGAGGATTATTGTGTGTCTTTTACAAAATTAATTAAAAAAAGGATGAACAATATTTTCTATAGAACACGAATAGATGCATTGGAAAATGCCCTAAGCCTTATGATGATTATCAGGTAGCGAAGACATTTTTTTCGCATTGGTGTACACAAGAGAGGTATTTAATATTTATACTAAATTGAAGTTATGTTGATTATTGCATATATAGGAATTAACATATATATTATTGTTTAATATTAAAACTAGATGACATGGACTCTGTAATTTTTTTTTCCAAAGACGTAGAGTTCCAAATAAGGTCCACAGTGGGAAAGTTAAACCGTAGAAAACAAGTAGATCAAGAAGCCACAACGACCTTCGAGTTGAGTTGGTAAGGATATTTTTATATTAATTTGCTTTAGAGACTTTGTTTATATTTCAACTGCTATTGGTATCAATTTGATGATTATGGTTTAATTTAAATAGTTAGTATATTAAATTAATAATGATGTTGGATTTATACAAAGTAAGTTTACGCTTTCATCTGGATGTATGAAGAAGAATTATCGTATACCTTTTACAAAATTAATTAAGAAAAGGATGAATAATATTTACTATAGGGCACGGATAGATGCATTGGTAAATGCCCTAAACCTCATGATGATTATCAGGCACTCAAGGCATTTCCTCTACATTGGCATACACAAGAGAGGTAATTAATGTTTATACTAAATTGAAGTTGTGTTTATTATTGTATATATAGGAATTAATATGTAAATTATTGTTTAATATTAAAACTAAGTGAAATGGACTCTATAATCATTTTTCCAAAGATGCAGAGTTCCGAAAAGGGTCTATGGTGGGAAAGTCAAACGATGGAAAACAACAAATTTGCTCTACGAGCGGATCAAGAAGCCACAATGACTTTCGAGCTGAGTTGATAAGGATATTTTTATATTAATTTGCTGTGAAGACTTTGTTTATATTTCAACTGCTATTGGTATCAATTTCATGATTATACTTTAATTTAAATAGTTAGTATATTAAATTAATAATGATGTTGGATTTATACAGAGCAAGTTTACACTTTCATCTGAATGTACCAAGAAAGATTATTGTGTGCCTTTTACAAAATTAATTAAAAAAAAGATGAACAATATTTACTATAGGGTATGGATAGATGCATTGACAAATGCCCTAAGTCTTATGATGATTATCAGACAGCTAAGGCATTTCCTTCACATGTATACAAGAGAGGTAATTTATGTTTATACTAAATTGAAGTTGTGTTTATTGTTGTATATATAGGAATTAACATATATATTGTTGTTTAATATTAAAACTAGGTGGAATGGACTCTGTAATCTTTTTTCCAAAGACGCAGAGTTCCAAAAAAGATCCATGGTAGAAAAGTCAAACTGTAAAAAACAAGAAATTTGCTCTCCGGGCAAATCAAGAAGCCTTGAAGTTGAGTTGATAAGGATATTTTTATATTAATTTGCTTTAGAGACTTTATTTATATTGCAACTGCTACTGATATCAATTTGATGATTATACTTTAGTTACTTTGTAATTTTGATTGCAAGAAAATATGTTGCATGAGAATATAGTTACTTTATTTCAACTGCATAATTTTCTAACTATCCTATTATATTTATCACTTTCCATTTTAATTTCAGAATTGCAAGGTTGGTAGTATTTTATCAGTTTATTAGGAATGTTTTGGTTGAACTTTAGGATGTACCATCTACAATTCTCAAGAAAAAGGAAACCTTCAGGTAAGGAAGTAGAACCAACATAGTTATTGGAAAACAAACTAAAAAAACAATTCAGTTATTTAGTTTTTTGGGTATGTTCTAGTTTAATGCTCTCATAATGGATTTAAAATTAAACTGATATTCCATAAAAAGATCTGAGTACCTTAGATGTGTAGGGATTTGAGGGACAACATCCTAAAGATTACCAATTGTGGTGCACCGGCTCTTTGCAAGGAGGTGCATTAAAAAACAAAAACTCAGTAATGGTGACTGAATCTATTAGAAAGAAACTCAAGTCAAGCTTAGATCAAGAGAACATAAAAAGTTATGACAAACAAAAATCTGACTTTTAGTTAAAGAATACTCGTCTAGATACTAGAAAAGGTTCTTCTTTCATTTTTTGATCAAAATGATGCAATAAACCAACTCCTATGCTGGTAACTTTTGTTAATTTAGAATTGAGTTGATGTACATACTTTCAGTATGTCATGCCTTTCTTATCTATAGAAAATCATTTATCTCAAGTTTAAAGAAGCTTATGTCTGATAAGTCTCAGTTTTGGTGCTTACAAACTTATCGACGTTAGAGTAGCTAAAAATAGGAGAAAGATCACGGAAAGATACCACAGGGATGAAAGGTTGTCGTGAAAGCATAACAAGAAAATATTAACAGCTATCGATATCAAAAAAATAATATTAACAGCTATCACTGGCCTCAGTAAAATAACTATGAGGGTAAAGGAATGTTGGTTTTAGTAAAAATTAGAGGTTGCTTTCAAGCCATGTGCAACAAATTAAATATATCTTGACGTTATGTACCAGCTCCTTGTAACAAAGAACAATAACAAAAAGATGCTAAAGGTTCAATATAGCAAGCGTGATGCCTTGGAAAAGATAAAGAAAAGGATCAAAAAAATGTTAATCCAAATCAAGTGCAACTTTACTAGAACCCACCTTCAGAGACCTTTGGTTGGTGACCACTTGCTGCACTTCTAGGAAGACGCAAATGATTGGCCTCTGATAAGCATAGCATGCCCATTAAGTGTAAAACTGACAAAATCTCATACCAACCATTGGCGATGCAAGTTTCATCCAAGGGTAAGGATATGCTATTACCTTCTACTTGTAAGAGGAAAAACCCTACATCAACACTAGAAGATTTACATACGAGGGCCCACCTCTGCATCATTCATTTGGTTAAACCATGCAAACTGAATCTTGCCTTCTAGCTGATTTCCTGGTACAAGGAATTTCCTCAACCATCAAGAGTCACCAGGAAATGGAAGATGAGAACAATGAAGCTTCTCTCTCTATCTATATATATAATTAATTAGTAATATTTGAAAATTATATAATTTATCTTAGGTGTCTTTTAAATTAATAACGTACGTTTCAATTATTACAAGTCATTAAACTATACACGGAACCTATAGTAGCAGAGTGATGAACTACATCCCACTCTAATGAATCAAGAGGGACTTAGTCAATCCCAAGTGTGAAGGATATACTTGTAACTAATCGTGGGTAGAATTAAAGTTACTTTAATAATATACACTTCTATCTTATATCATCTTTAACTTCTTGTGTTTATTTTTATAGAATAGATATACCTTCTTATACTAACAAAAATATGGGAACGACAATGTAGATAAACACTGAGCCTTTACTTTGGAAGCAAATTTCGATGAAAAGAAACTTAAGTAGTTCATCAGAAAAGTAAGGTTGGGATAATTTGAATCCATACTATTTAGAAGAGTCTACTATTGGTTCTTCTACGACTTCAATTACGCAGTATTGTTCTGAAACTCAAGATTTTGCTTCATTAGATCCATATTACTTCGGTTTTCAATTGTCATAGATGGTGACTTCAATACAAGAGGATATAAGAACCCATATAAGCGCAAACATAAGGAATGAAATAAAGACTGAAATAAGAGACGAAATACATGTTTTAGAGGATTGACTTGTAAGGTACAGTTTTATTTAGTTTTATTTAATTTTAAATTTTTTGATATGCATTAATTGTCATGTTAAATTCTATATTATAATATAATCATTGTCCATCATAATATACTGTAAGTTTATTTGTTATAATTAGAAAATACGAGAACGAGCATGAAGTTAATTTGTTTGTTTGTTATAATTAGAAGATGCGAGGACAAGTAGGAAGTTGATTTGTCAAGTGATGACGATGAGGATTCCTGCAACCTTCAGGGTCAACTACAGAATTGTGTCCAGAAATCTAGGAAGGATATATCTTGTAATTGAGGATCTGTTGTGTAATCTGGATAAGCTGGGACTCAATATTATTGGTGATTATGTTGAATGTGTGTTTATTTTCCATGGATTGGATTGTGGTTTCTCTTTAGCTCTATCTTGTGTGGGCCAGGCGGACCCAATAGGCATGAATAGCTAGCAGGGGAAGGAGGCAAAAAGGTCCTATGGGAACCCTTGGCACGGGCGACCAATGGAGGTTACCAACGTGAATTTTCGACGTGCAGCATTGAATACAGTAGCCATAGTGAAATGCCACTTGTCATGTTTTCCTTTGCCCTTTCTGCCACTACCGTCACCTACTGCATGTCTACCTCACTCGTTGTGCCATCGTATGACCCAAAGGTTGTCGACAAGGGGAGCTCATATAGAGCCCGATTTCTCCTACATCAAGGTAGGCAAGAGAGAGAGAAAGGGAAATGTGAGAGAGAGCTCTGTGAGAGAGGAAGGAGTGGCTTGAGAGGTGGAGAGCTTCACTGGAGGTGTTGGTGCCGGAGGAGGAGTGCTGCTGGAGGTAGAATCCGTTCGTTGGTGCAGCCCGAACACCGTGGGAATCACCGAAGCTCACCAGTGGAGAAAGAAACGCCAGTGAACCCATGTACAGTACACGTTCCCTTTCTTTTCTTCCTAGAATCATGCCTAGGATTGATAAAAAAAAATGATGAGTAGAATTGCATGCTATGTTAAGTGGTAGTAAACATGTGGTTATCCTGTGGATTCATAAGATTTATGTGGGGTAGAACTATGGATATGCCTGCCCTGAATATTTGGAGATGATCCATGAATGTTGATGTGAGTTGTTGTTAATTATTTGAGACTTTTCAGTCGATTTTTGAGTTGGTTCCTAGCTTCTTGTTTTCTTTAGTTTTTCTACAAAACAAGTAGCACAATTGGTAGTCAAGTACTACCAGCACAGATGTGTGGCGCGACTAGGTCGCGAGTGCTAGTGGTGCGGACGAGCTGCAGGAGTGCCAAGCGCGATGCTACAGTTCTCAGTAGACAGAACTACCTGTTTTAGTGGCTTTTAATGTTCAATGTGATAATTAAGGAATTGATGCTTATGAAATGTTTGATATATGGGCCTTTGATGAGAATAAAGAATTTTGTGGAGGATTTTCTGTAATGGAAAGTGTTTTCAAAAATGGTTTAAAAAGGAATTGTAGGTTTTAAAAAGGTTTCTGTGATTTTTGGTCAGATCCATGTGACAGTAGGACAGGATCAATGGGGGTATGAGACCACAATGAGATCGATGACATGCCCTATGGCGTAGTTATCGATGAAGGACATAGATGAAAAAGACTGTAGCTCTTAGTAGTACTGTAGGGTCTGGGTTAAAAAGATTGGTTTATCCTTTTTACCCGGTACTTGCAGAGCCTGGGATTGAGAGTCCTCAAGCATCCGAGCATCAAGGGGCGTCGTGAGGATGCACCCTGTGCGTGTTTGAGACCTATGTGGTTGTGGTACTATGACGCCTGTGTGGCCGAGGTGATTGGACTTCTATGTGGGGTGGTTCACCGTGAACAGTGCAGTAGGGTCAGGGATGGAGCCTCGCCGACTGCTTGTGGTTGAGTTGGTCACCTGTGGCCAGAGTGATGCGACAGGTTTTGGTTCAAACTGTATGTTGGTTTTAGGCTAGACATGGTGTTCGATTTTTTAGTTTTAACCAGTTTCTAGTTTTGCTCAGACTTGTGGTTTGACCTAGTTTCCAACTGTCGATTGGTTGCGCTGAGTGCTATTTGTATTTTTTATTTTGTTAGACTCTAGTCAAGGATTTGCTTCTTGAAAATGCATGAAAAGTGATTTGCAAAAATGCATGGAATTTCAGAGAAAATGATAAAAAGTGTTTTGAAAAGACATGATTTTTAAATGAGTTTTCGAATTTTGTGTTTGGCTTTTCGATATTTGTGCCTTTGATGGTTTTAGAGGTTTTTCTCTCGATTTTGGTTTTGGAGCGCGTACTGAGTGATATTGATGTCACTCATGCATTTGTTTTTGTTTGTGTTTTTTTTCCAGGTGCAATGTTGGTAGCGTAGTTCTGTTTTGGTGCAAGTCTCAGAGCCACTTAACTGCACACAGTTTCTGGGTAGTTAGTTTAAATTATTTATCTATTTACTTGTTAATTTTGGTTAATTTGGCCTAATTAAATTATTGGGTAGTATTAGTAATATTGTCTAGTGTACGGGGTGTTACAATTACGAGTATCTACGTGGTCATCATTCTATCCATGCATCTTCCTTAAACGGTAAAGAAAAACAAATTGGTTCTTGAAGAAAGTGATTTGTATTATATTAATTTGACTTGCATTATATTGAGTGACTTGTATTATATATCATTTCAGTGTTGTATTATTATCAATTTCGTGAACAAATAGATATGTAAAACCTTATGTTGTAATATGAATTGAAACTTTTTTTTAATAAAATTTGTCGATGTGTAATGTATGTGTAATTTAATTTATTTGTGACTGCATTTGAATGTCATTTTAGCAACAATGTTAATCTATATCATTGACGTTAGTGTTCTATTTTTTTTACTACCTAGAGTTAGTGAGGACATTGTGAGGAAAGGTTCTCGCTAAGCCTTCACCAATAAAGTTGTTTAAGCATGAATAGCGACTTTATTCCTAGAAATTTCCTCACTACAATGGAACGAGTACATTACGAGAATACATCCTCACAAAGTGGATTTAATGAGTTAATCTTTTCCGAGGAAAAATTTTCCTTGTAATTTCCTCATTAACTCCTTTAACGAGGACTTAACAAGAAAATAGCGAGGACGCTATGAGGAACTTTATCAAAACCTCCTTCCTTGTGAGAACTCTACTTCCCTTTGGCTTCGAAACAGCACCAGATCCTAGAACCAGATCAATTGAGAATTCTACTTCCCTGTGAGGTGGTATGCCAAGCAACTCATCAAGAAACTCATCGAGATATTCACACACCATAGAAATGTGGTGAACTCCCAACTCAGGAGAGGTAGAGGTAACAATACTAGATAAGTACCCCACACACCCCTTGGCTAATGACTTGTAAGCTTTCATTGCTGAAATAATAAACTTAGACTCACCTTGGCACATACCTTATACAAAGAAAGAAGCATCGCCAGCAGAACCAAAATACACCCTCCTTCGAGCACAGTCAATCAGAAAAGACTGATGAGTCAGCCAATCCATGACAAGTATCACGTCATACTCCTACATATCTATAATGATGAGACTGGTATTGAACTCACTGCCATTCAGCTCCAAGCTAATAGACCGCAAATATCTCCAGGCCAAATTGCACTCCTCCAGTAGCGTTACCACGTTGAGATGAAAAGGCAGTCTTGCTGATCTATCCTCCCTCTCCACCGCTAAAGACTTAAAGATACAGAAGAAAGAACTCCCCAAGTCAAACAAGACGTTGGCCATCCGACCGTCATAAGAAAGGAACCTAATGACCAAGCACACACCAACAAAACAACATCCTCAATCAAACAACAATCCAGAGTATAAAGGAGATTACGAGTGACACATGGAGGGTTACACAACACAAAACTACAAGTTCTTACCCTCCATAATATCTCCAAAAGGTCCAGCGTCAAGAGTAGTGATAGTGAAGACACGCCCCCGAGTTGGCTACTATGGTGTACTCCCTACTCTCTTGGGTGGGTCAGGACAGAACTTCTAAATGTGCCCCAGCCTTCCATAGTTGTAACACACTGCATGGCTTGGTGCTTGTTGCAAATGAGGGCAATTCGCCATGAAATGGCCTACCTGACCACACTAGTAGCAATATCTGTCTCTCGACCCACTAAAACCTGTCTGGCTAGGACCAGTGTCACTCCTACCAGTACAATTGTGCCAACCATTGGAAACACTACTAGAATTCTCCTTCCTTCTCTTCTTGGAACCACCAGAACTACTAGAACTTAGCATACCTGAGAAAAAGAATCGTGAAGCAAAAGACAACTTAGACTTCCTAATTAAATTAAACATAATTAAATGTTTAATTTACAAAATAATTAAAGGCTAATTAAAGTATCTAAACTACTAGGAACCTGTAGTGAATGACTAGGTGACTTCGACTATATGTGCACTAGAGCTAAACACTGCTGCTCATCTGCACCTGTAATTAAAATCATAGAAAAGTACGCATAAGTGACTAGAAAGTCACCTAGCACACACTCCACGAAAAAACATGCAAAATCAGAATAAAACTTGCGATTAGAATCAAACTAGTTTTTAAAACATTTTTTCGAAACCATTTTATTTTCTTTTGAAAACCACCAATATCGTCAAAACCACCACCACCTCAAAACACAGGCCACTCTTGCCAAAATCAGCAGAAAATGCCAAGCCTTATAGTCAAAAAACACCAAAGTCATATTGCTCAACGCCAAGCAACCAACTCTGACTACAAGTAGTCACCGTAGTACATTGCACTGCCACAGACAAGCCACCCTATAAAGAGCAAGTTCGTCATGGGTTCCTTCCACCTAAAGAACCCTCTAAAGGCTAACCATACACCAGGAAAACCTACTCACCTTATACCTAAGCGAACCATCCTCTCTCAAGATGTCACTAGAAATTGAGACATGCACTACCTACACTGGCTAAACACCTGCAGGGTGTGCCTCCAACATCCACACCACGGTACTTGAAGAAAACGGAGTGTCATACTTCCAGGTCTAAACGGCACCCTAAGTCTCAATACTCAGAATAACTAGAGTATCATACCTCTAGATCTGGACGACACCTTGACCCGTGGACCTCAGTCTCGGCCTCGTGAACAACAATTCCAAGAGTATCATATATTTAATATTCGACGAACACTTACCTACAGTCTCTTGGTCTCTGACGTCAACCTAGGTGGCATGCTCAACTAATGGAGAATGTCGTCACATTCCATAGTCCAGGTCACACGCCCCTCCTGTGTCTTGGCCCATCACACTAGAAAACCATTAAATTTCTTTTAAAAATATTACCCCATTTTCTTTGAAAACCATTTTTCAAAACCATTTATATTTCACCAGGATACTCATAAAATCAAAACACCATTTTACAATTGTCACCGTGCCCGACCCGAAGGGATGGGTGGGGAGGAGACCACAGCCATGCCGGGACGGCGAAGGCGCAAGGATAGGATAGAAGAAAAAAGAGAAGAAAAGGGAGTCGCCACCTAGTCTTTTAAGGGAAAGACGAGGAAACCACAAAAGGATGAATGCATGTGATGCATATGGGAAGGCTGGATGTCTGCTAACCAGAGGATGGGTAAGGATTCCTATTATGCACGAGGAAGGTACTAGGCACCCTCGTGCGCCCGAGAGACTCGGTCTTTCTAGTCCAAATGCTTGCTAAGGGTTTGATGAATGCTTGTTTGCCTATTCTATATGCTCGTGCACGATGATGACTGAAAACATGCCAGGTCCAAAGCCAAGGAAAAGAAACCAAAGGAAAAAAAGTCGATCTATGGCTCAGATGTCGGCATTGGAAATGCCGCACCGCTGTACGCCCATGGGCGCTGGAAAACCGTGAAAATTATGAAAACCGAGGAATCACGACAAACGAGAGGAAGATTAGGCTTGGCACATAGCTAAAGAGCGTGCACTGAGCAGGGAAGAGAAGACGGAAGCAAACCGTGCAAAAAGATGTGAAGAATGTGCAAAATGCAAGTGTGAGTGCAAATCTAAAGAATGCAGGGGGTTTTGTGCAAAAAACCAAATCCGACGAAAACTAGAGTCCAGAAGCCCGAATCATCGCGAAAACATGTAAGAAAGCACATTCCATGCATGCACGTCAAATCTGGGGTCAAACGGGTGTCCCTAGTGCAAGTGAAGTCCTCTAGGGGTTAAAATGTAATTTACCCACTAATGCGTATAATGTATGTCAAATCAGCATAAGTTAGGGTAAAAAGGCAAGAAAATAACTCAGAAAAGACCCAAAAATGTTTCAGGGCAAAATAGTCGTTTTACCCCTGAAAACAGCAAATTAGAACAATAAAAATGAAGTCCTGGGGCTAAACTGCAAATAACCCAGCAAGCAAAGCACTCAGAAAAAGTTATGAAGAAAGTAGAGGGCAAAAATGTAATATTCACTGAGATACAAGGCAGGGTTAAAATGCAATTACCCAACAAAACATGCTTCTAGAAACTTTTTTAAGAAATTCAGGGAGTTCCATGCAATTTTCACAGCAAAACATGCTTCTGGAAAGTTTTTAAAACAAATCCAGGGACTTCTGTGCAATTAAACCACAAAAATAAACACTCTGGGGGGTTTCTGGAAAGTATAGGGGCTTAAATGCAATTAAACCAGTAAAATTATGCATTTAGAAACATTTACAGAAAACATGAGGGCTTTTATGCAAGTTTTTAACTCTCAAAACATTACTCAAAAAGTTCAGGATAAGAAATGTAATATTTTCAGTTAAAACTTTATTCAAACATTTTCAGAAAAATGATGGATGGACCTAGATGCAATGAATGGACCTAAAAGTAATTCTGAAAGGATCTAAAT
>JAMKQA010014653.1:0-11604 GCA_024699735.1 Posidonia australis
CGAAATGATTGATTTTCTCTAGTGTTGAGAATAAAGGCTTTGAAAGAGCATGAGGTTTTGAAAGAAAAGAAAAGAAAGGTTTGAAAAGCATTGTTTTGAGAGCTTTGTGAATTGCACATAAAGGTTTTTGAAAATGATACTTTCTGGCAAGGTTTTCTGTGCTTTTAGTGTTGTTTTGGGGCGCGTATTGGGTGACATTCCTGTTACTCACGCGTGTGCTTTCTTGTTTCAGGTGCTAGGGTGTTGGAGCAGTTCTAGTCTGGTGCATCTGTTCGAGCCACGTTTGCTGCACACAGGTCTGGGTAGTGAGCTTTATTTGTTTAATATTGCTGCTTAGTTGCATGAAATTAAGTTTGGGTAGTTCTCGTACTGTTATGTAGCACTGGGGTCCTGCATAATCAGCATCACAATATCCTAAAAGATCCAAGCTAGTGCTTCTAGGATAATATAGCCCAAAATCAATTGACCCTTGAAGATATCTTAGAATTCTCTTAACAGCTTTCAAGTGTGATTCCATAGGTGAGGCTTGAAATTTTGTACACAAACATATACTAAACATTATATCCGGTCTACTTTCTGTTAAATACAAAAGTGATCCAATCATCCTCCTATATAATTTTTGATCTTCCTTTTTCCCATTCTCATCCTTTTCTAACTTTGTGGAGGTGCTTATAGGTGTCATAGCTATTTTGCTTCGATCCATTCCAAATTTGTTTAATAACTCCCTAGTATATTTTTCTTGGTTTATAAATATCCCATCATTAGTTTGCTTAATTTGTAATCCAAGAAAGAATGTCGGTTCTCCCATCATACTCATTTCAAATTCCTTTTGCATAATCATGGAAAATTCTTTGCATAGATTTTCATTTGTTGATCCAAAGATAATATCATTCACATATACTTGAATAATTAGAATGTCATTTTCTAACCTTTTAGTGATTAAGGTAGAATCAATAGCACCAATCAAAAACTTTTGATCTAGTAAAAGTTTCCTTAATCTTTCATACCAAGCCCTAGGTGCTTGCTTAAGACCAAAAAGTGTTTTGTTTAATTTGTAAACATGATCCGGATTAAGATCATCTTCAAATCCGAGGGGCTGTTTGACGTACTCTTCTTCTTCAATAAAACCTTTTAGAAAGGTACTTTTCACATCCATTTGAAAGAATTTAAACCCTAGGTGAGTAGCATATGCTAACATCATCCTAATGGATTCTAATATAGCTATAGGAGCATAGGTTTCATCAAAATCAATGCCTTCGTCCTGATTATAACCTTGAGCTACTAGCCTTGCCTTATTTCTAACTACTTTGCCAGACTCATCTAATTTATTTTTAAAAATCCATATTGTCCCAATAACTAGTTTATTCTCTGGTTTTGAAACCTACTTCCAAACATTGTTTCTTTCAAATTGATTTAACACATTATGGATGACATCTACCCAATAGTTATTATCACAAGCTTCATTACAATTTTGGGTTCAATGGATGATACAAAAGCATAAGTTGCACTGTAACATCCGTAAAATTCATTTTGTAATTATTTACATTTTATGAATTTTATTCCTAGACGGGTGTTACCGATGCCTGCTGTGTGGTTTTATGCTTTTGGGCTTGGGCCTCGTGGGCTGGCTTCTATTTGCATGTCCCTGTGAGTGGTTTGGCACTGTGCATTGTGGCAGTTTATTTGTGGGGCCCGGGTGTGGGTCCTTGTGGGGCCCAAGTGTGGGGTCCCCGTGGGGCCTACTTGTGTGGGCTGGTGGTTGAGGCTTGCGGTTGGCCTCGTTGGTGGTGGTTGGCTGGTCATGCGGTGTGCCGGTGGCTGAGACGTGCAGGTGGGCACGTTTTCAGCTACTGCGGGCGCAGGCTTTATAAGCCGCACCACACTTTCCCTCGCCACCCATCGCCGTCTCCTCCTTCCTTCTTCTTCATTTCCCCTCCTCCTTGGCGGCGCGTTCCTTCTCCTCTTCCACCTTCTTTCTCTTCCACCCCACTCCTCCTTCCCCTTCCTTCTTCTTTCCCTTCCTCCCGTCCACTTGTCTCCCCTACCTCCTCTGTTTCCCCTGTTCTTCCTTCGCAGGCGCACCGAGAGAGAGGAAGAGGTCAAGGGAGCGAAACAAAGGGCTGTGGTTGCTCGTGGTGGTGCGTGGAGCTCGTGTGGTGTGCCCTGTGGCCGTGGTTGCGCTAGAGCTCACCGAGGTCGGTCGGAGATCGCCAAAGGCGTTTTTTTAGTTACGCACCTCCACTTCGAGTAATAGAGAGCATGAAATTGATAGAAAATGCTAGGATTGCATGGAATCTAGGTAAATTTACCTTCCTAGAATTTATTGTGATTTATTGTGTATTTATGGAGCATTTATGGGCATTTATGCCGGTGGTTGCGTTTTGGGTCCTTTTAACCCTTCTGCCTTTGCGATTTTATATCTCGATGCATGGTGAATGGATTTTTGTTTTGTTTGTTACGTTTTGGAGTAGACTCGAGGGTCTACACCATATGTTTTATGCAAGATTTTTGGTGTTTGTTTAAAGGGTCCGATCGGAGGTCCCAATTGGGGCGATTCAGACGGTAGGGTTTTGGGTCGTTTTCTGGGATCACAGAATTCGGCATACCGAATTGAAAACGGCATACCGAATCAGTGGATTTCGGTATACTGATTTCAACTGGTATACCGTTTTTTCTATCGGTTAGGTTCTCTGGTCGAAATTCAGTCATCCGTTTTTGGACGGTATACCGAATTAGGCTTGAGAGTTGACCGTTGACCCCAGTTCGGTCGACTGATTCAGATCGGTCTACCGAATCGGCAGATTTTGGCATACCGAATCTGACTTTCGGCATACCGATTTCTAGGCCCAAACATGTTTATAAAATGTGCTTTCGATGGCTTTCTGGATTGCCGTGTTTTGACACTATGAGAGGGGATTATGAGCCATTAGTGGTGGTCTTCTGGAACACCTGATGCGCCATTTCTGCCATGGTTTTGAAAGAGTTCTCAATAGATTTGAAAATGGTTTGGAAATGGATTTTTAAGGAATAATTGGCCTATTATGGAAAATGTTTTCCTGGTTTTCTGTGTGCGGGTCGAGACAGTGTGGGACTGTGTCGTAAAAAGAGCGAACCTAGGTTCCAGGAATCATAAGAAGGTTGTGAAAATCGAAAGGAAAAGATTGTCCGCAAATGGGCCAATCTGGGCCTTTCGGTCGGTTTGTGTACGCTCTCGGGCAATGAAATCCAAATCAAATCAAAAATCCATAGTGCAAGATTGAATAGAATCAAATCTAATGCAAAGTGAGAGACTCCGAAATCAAAGCAGAGAAAAATCCGAAAAAGGAAACACAAGAAACACAAACTCACTTAAAAGGAGGGATTGATGCGTAAATGTGGTGAAAACTATATGAAATGGATGAATAAATGTACAATTGTATAAAAAGTGCTAAAAGATGACTTGGACAAGGATCATGCAAGACTGAGTGCAAAAACTAAGTGCATCTATATGGATTAGAGACACAAGGGCAATTCAGTCATTTCCTTGGCCAAATATGATAAATACTTGTATGAGGATGATGCATGGCTTGAGTTTTGTCCAAATACGTACACAACACCTACATGGTGTTATTTGTAAGAAAACATAAAGGGAAAAACAATAACATGATATAAACCAAGTAAAAGACACATACGGGGACTAAAACGCGAAATTCACAAAAAGGATGAGGATCTGGATGAAAACTACATTCATGGTTTCTATTTTATCATATAGATGATGGATCCCATGTCAATATGGCACTGAGATGTAAAAATTGTACTTGGATAATTTCCTGAACATTCAGGGTCTAAATTGCAAAATTCACACATAGGTGCAAATGAAATCAAAATATGAAACTAAAGATTGATTTATAGCGTAAACAAGGCTCTTAAATGAAGTCTATGATTAAATGCAAGATGAGGAATGCAATAAAATAAGTGAAAAATAACAAAAATATACAAGAAAACATTTGAAACCATAAATGATGAATTTGGAAATAACCTAAGGGCCTATATGTAAATTATATGTGCTCAAGAATGGTTTATTGTGAATCCAGTGACTTTTATGTAAAATTTCAAGGTCTGATTGTGATAAAAAATTGGGGTTTATGTTGGTCAGTGCAATTATAACATTTCCTAAGGTCTAGGATGCAAAATGCACAAAGGAAATTCATTTTTTAAAGTTTTGGGGGCTTCATGCAAAAGATCAGGACTTAAATGTAAAGAAAATTCAATTTTAATGATAGACAATGTGATTTTTAATTCTTTTTGGGCTTAGATTGCAAATTTCCCAGAGAGCTTTCATTTTAAAAGATTCCAGGGGCTAAATGCAAATGTTCAGGACTTAAGTGTAAAGAAATCATGGTTCCAGGAACCTATATGTGATAAAACAAGCATGAATATGTTAGGAATTTAAAAAAGGAAACTTGTAGGGGGCCATATGCAAAATTTACTGCAATAATAAAAGAATTGACATTTTGTTTAAAATTACAAGGACTAAAAAGCAAATGTATGGACCCAGATGCAATAAAAAATGATTTAAATGTAATAAGTAAATAAGTTAAAGGATCATAAAATAAAAAAAATAAAAAAAGAATTAATAGTCACCACCGACGATTCGAAGATCGCTAGCGGCGACGGCTTGGGAGACTAATCCGAGCCTCTCCCGGCGGTTGATCGGAGATCAGAGGAGGGGGGAAGCTGGAGGATGAGATGGGGTAGTAATCCAACGGCTCGGATCGAAACCTCGATGGCTGGAATGCGCCGTCGATCTCCCCTCGTCGTTGTCTTCGTCGATGACGGCGATTCCCAAAAAGGCGTGTCCAGAGGCAGTGGCTCGATGCGGCGGAGGTCATAGGAGCTTCGGGGATGCACAGCGGGGCTACGGGGTGACTCGGGCGTGGCTAGAGCATCCTGGGTGTTCCCCCCTTCACGGACTCCGACGACGATCGCAACGGTGGTGGGAACGGCGTTGCAGCCGTGGGAGCACTTTGGCGGCGGTCATGGGGCGCTTGGTAGTCCACGGGGAGGCTTCTAGGTGCCTCGGTTGAGTCGGGGAGCGGCGACGGTGGTTTGCCCACTCGGTGGCTTCAGCGGCGGCTGTCGACGGCGACGGCAACGACGACAGGCTGAGCATCGGCGGGAGTCCTCTGTAGCGGAGGGGAGCCAGCAAGGTCCAAGGGGCAAGAGAGGCCCAAGGGGACCTCACTGGAGATCAAGAGGCTTGGAGCCTCTCTGGTGGTGGTAAACCCACCAACGGGGGTGTGGCGATGGCGGGCAGAGGGGAGGCTCACCGTCGCAGCCCTAGTTTGAGCGCCTAGTAGAACCTATGGGGGCATGCCATGGATTGAAAGGGAAGGGAAAGAGGTTACCTGGCGAGCCGCGTTGTCTGCCCAAGGTGCTCGACGGCGATGGCGCTCCGGTGGTTCCTCTGGCTGCGACCGCTCGACGTTTCTGGACCGCGGAAAAGGATGAGCGAAGGACTGTGGATTAGGGGATTGCTAGGGTCTTCTCTGGATGGATTCAAGGTTAGCTCTTGGGGCTGGATCACGTGGGGAGAGGCTGGAGATCGTGGATGAAGATCCTGGAGGCTGTCGATGGCAAGTGTTTTTATACACCGGCGAGGCTCTACTGCGCCGTCGATCCCCTCTCCAGTGGTTGGGCGTCGTTGGATTGGGCTCGTGACGGAGAAGGAAGGCCCGGAGATCACGGGATCAGGGATCTTACGTCGGAAAAGCAGGGATTGAACGTCAGAGATCACGTCGGAAATCATGGGGTCGTCGGAGGAGACACCTCACCGGAATTATTTTTTGGGTTGCATAAGGTGTTTGGTTTAAGAATATAATGGGCTTATTGGGCTGAAACGAGCCAAGGGTTTGTTTTCTTTTGTTTATTTCTTTTTTTTTTGTTTTAAGGTTTAAATTTAAGATTAATTTGATGATTTGTGATTTGATTTGGGGATTTGGATTGGTTACTTGTGTTTTAATATTTTAAGTTGATTAAGGTTTTATTTGATGTTTTGCATTTAATTAAATGATTTGTCTTGGTGGTAAATGGATTAAATTGTTTTCTCTTGAATTTTAGTTTTGGCTTTATTTGAATTCTGATTTTTATTTGGTTGATTTAAATTCTGGATTTGATTAGATTAAATTTAGATTTCATTAGTTTTCACTTGATTTAATTAAGTATTTTATTTTGGTTTGGATTTAGGGTTTTGTTTTATTTTATTTTTGGGATTTTCATGGATTTTAGGGTTTTTGACTTTATTTTTTAAAATTAGGGTTGTGAATTTTAATTTTGGCTTTTTATTTATGTTTTATGATTTTAATTAAATTTGTGGTTAAGGTTTGATTAATTGGTTTTAAATTAGGGTTTTAATTATTCTAGGTTTTTATTTTATTTTTGTTTTTAGATTTTCATGGATTTTAGGATTTTTGATTTTAAGTTTTTAATTAGGGTTTTGTGATTTAAATTTGATTTTTGATTTTGGGACTTATTGTTTAATTAATTGGTTTTGAGTTAGTGTTTTGTGACTTAATTAGGGTTTATGGTTTTAATTTCGGGTTTTTGTGTTTTAAATTTGGGTTTATTTGTTTATTTAGGGTTTTTGGATTGATTAGGGTTTTGAATTTCTATTAATTAGGGTATTTAATGGATTTTGACTTTTAATTAGTGTTTTCACTTAATTACTTGGATTTTAAATGGATTTAAGTGTATTTTATTTGATTTTGACTTGAATTAGGGTTTTTGTTTTATTAATTGGATTTTAAGTGGATTTTATTTCATTAAGTGGGTATTAAATGTGCTTTATTTGATTTTAATTTTAATTAGGTTAGAGTGGACTAGTGTGCGCCTGAATGGGCTTTTGTGGGCTTAAGTGGGCCTGGGTTTTGGTGGTCGCAACCAGAGCATCATCTAGAGGGGCCTGCTGCCAAGTGACTTCAAAATTGGGGTGTCTACAACTACATTTTCCTGCCATCTGGATTCCTTAGCTGTTGCTGGTTGCCCTATTTCTGAAACAGATCTCATTGACCTTTTTTTTTTTTGCAGAGCAAATGGAGGGCGAACCCTCAAGAGTGTATAAATATGATCAAAATGTACAATTACATGTACAACTTAAGAGCATGCAAGAAATCACTTCCACTCTGGTACAGACTAAGGAGGGATCTCACTCCAAAAGACAACAAAACTACAGTAGCACACTAAGCTTGTGGAATCAGAATATTTGGGACCCGTAGCAACAATTCCGGAGGAAGGCCAGAGATGAAGGAGGGCGTCAATGTGCTTCCACAAAATTTATGGCGATCTATGCTGGTGGACTGAAATGAACATTCTATCATTCAGCTTGGCCCAGATATGGTACACCACAACAGCCGTCGCATGGAGCTTGAGAGATTGATCGTTGGGCGCATGGAGATAATAGGACAGGGAGTGAATTAAACCATCTAGTTGAAGGCCAAACTTCAGCGCTGCATGATGCATCACACGGCGAGAGAAGGTGCTGGAGTGGAAGAGGTGAAGTTGGTCCTCATAACTAGCTTTACAAAGGGCGCATCGGGAGATCCTACGTCGATCCTACCGGTGGAGGCGATCCTACGTTGGTCCTCATAAGCAGCTTTACTAGTCCCAACCGGTGGAGGCGATCCTACGTCTTAAGCCTACCCAGCACAACCAGCCAAGTGATAAATGCATGTCGGGGAACAAAACCTTTGAACCACACAACTTTTGTCCATTGGCACTTCGACGAACGAATCCTGATGGCATTCCAAGCACTGAAAGAAGAGAAGTTGCGCACTGGGTCAAGGATCCATTGCAAAGAAGACTTGTCAATAAGGCGTTCAGCCAGGCTTCTCACGGACAGAATGCTGCGCCAGGTCCACGAGCACCGTCAAGCGATCGGCATGGACCAGATGGAATGGTGGCGAAGGTGCTTGTTACTAACCTAGGCCTCCCACAAATAGTTGGACGCAGAGGAGAATCTCCAGAAGTGTTTGAGCAGAGCCACCTTGTTGACGTCGGCTGTTTGCCTAAAGCCCAGGCCACCCTCCGATGGTGGCTTGCAGCAGGCATCCCAGGAAACCAGAGGAAGTTTGCCATCCTTCCATAAGAAGTGGGTAGCAATCATCTAAAGGTCGACGAGGATGGATGCGGGGAGCTTAAACACAGCCATCCAGTGAAAAGGAATTGTCGTCAAAACAGCACGAATAAGAACAACTCGACCCGCAAAGCTGAGATGGTGGGCAGACCGACCCACGAGCCGCTTCTGAAGTTTGTCCACTAGGGGTCGGCAAAGAGAGGCATTGAGGCGCTTGGAGGAGAGGGGCATACCCATGTAGCGTACATGAAACGTTCCCCGGGGCACGCCAAGGATACCAGCAATTAGGTTCGAGTCCACGAGAGTCCTGCCAAAGAAGACAGAGCTTTTGGAGGGTTTGATATGCAGACCAGAGATGCTAGCAAAATGGTATGGAGTGTTGCGAATTCCACTAACAGAGCTTGGATCAACTCGCACGCAAACAAAGAGGTCGTCAGCGAAGAGAATGTGGGAGATAGCGAGTTGGCCACGATGAAGAGGCACAGAGCGACAATCCTGGATAGTAGCTTTGAGCATGGAAGACAGGGCTTCCATCGCAATAACAAACAGGTAGAGTGTAATCGGGAGTCCCTGACGTAAGCCATTAGAGTTGGCAAAGGGCTTAGAAAGCCTACCGTTGATGTTGATCTGGAGGGTAGCGCGGAGCATGGAGCGGATGTGTGTGCACCTGTGCTCGCAGAAGCCCATGCAACGTTAAATAGAAAGGAGGAACCCGCAATCGAGCGTGTCAAAAGCTTTTTTGAGATCAAAAAGAGCCACCATCTTTGGGGAGTCACGATCCAAGTGGAAGCCACAGACAATTTCGTGGCCAACGAGGAACGCATCATAGATGCTACGGCCCTGGATAAAAGCGTGCTGAGCAGGGTCAATAAGTCCCGGAAGAAGACCCTTTAGACGACGATCAAGGAGTTGGGAGACAATCTGGTACAGAACAATGCACAGAGCAATGGGTTTGAAGTCACTGAGCGACTGAGGGGTCTCGACCTTAGGAACATGCTTGAGGGAGGTGTGGTTAATCGCCCGCAAGAGATGCCCAGAGCTGATGAAGTCTGAGACGCCCAAAGACACCTAGATCTCATCGACCTTGTCGTTGATGGACTTGGTTTTGAATTGAAAGTGTTCATAACATCCCTTCATTTTCTCTCATCTACCAGCTACGATGAGTTATTTGACTTATTAATTTAAGAGGACAATCTCCTGAAGAGATTTCATACACCAATGCCATCTACAACCTCCACAACTTTCTCTACTTCAGTCCCTACCCAACTACAATAGCAACAATCACCAAATTATACCTCTAAGGAGGTTTCTAACAATTGTGGCTGACCATGGCTGTGGCCACATTCCATTCTTTTTGCAAGGTGCTTATTTTCCTAGTGGTGGTAGTTGTTCCTTCTTTCTAGCACCGTCTATACAACCTCCACTACTACCCACTCTACCAACGGTTACAGTTAATGTGGTATGCTAAATCTGCAATAAACCAGGCCATTCTACTCGTATTTGTGTCGATAGGAATAATTATTTATATTCCATGGACACCGTCAGTGATTCTCTAGCTGTTACTTTCATTCAAGATCCATTAGACTATACTAGGTGCTTGGACTCTGGGGCATCTCAGCTCATGACCCCATCGACTTCCAATCTGGTTACCTCTGAACTATATATAGGTACTGATAAAATATTAGTTGGGAGTAGTTGTTGATTGCCTATTACAGACATTGGAGTTTCTGCTTATATTCTAGATGAGGTCCTCTATTAATGAATAATGTCTTAGTGATTCTGCCTTAACTAAGAACTTGCTCTCCATTCAACATTTTGCCTTTGATAATAATTATTCGTTTATGTTTGATGAACATGGGTTTTTCGTGAAAGACAAAGCTACAGGCCAGACAAAGCTCCATAGCCATTGTATGGACAAACTACATCACATCCATGGCCACTCTTTTCTTCCATGTTCTACTATTCAAGCTCTCACCAGCGCTTGAGTTTCTGTTGACACTTGGCATGCTAGGCTTGGCCACCCATCATCTTCTATTCTCAGTCGTGTTCTCTCCTCTTCCAAGCCACCCAACTCTGGTCCTTGATCTACTTCTCCTTGCCACACTTGTCCATTAGCTAAAGTCAGTAAATTACCATTCTGTAACCATGCCGACGAGGATCGCAAGATAATACAAAAATCGGTAATGCTATGGTAGAAAACAAAGAACAGGGAACAGGGAACATGCTAGAATCTTGCATTTCAGGCAAGAACAGGGAACATGCTAGAATCTTGCATATTGGACAAGAACAGAAAACATGCTAGAATCATGCATATTATCAGAACATCTCGAAAGATTTAGGCATTTGCATCATGAAATTCTAGCATATTCAGATTAGTTAAAGCTTACTTGATCTATGTAGGAACCAAAGGTAAACAAAGAAAGGGTCTTGCTCCTACCTTGTTCCTGGTGTGTTCCTTCCGAAATAAAGACCCAAGATGAGACCACGTCGCCTTGGAATGATCAAGAACCACTGTGGGGTGTAGGAGGATGCTTCAGGACATGAGAAAACACAGCTGGAAAGGGTGTAGCTTGATGAATGCTCAGGATAGAACTCACTCAGATTTTATCTCAGGAAAAGTGTCCCCCTCTCATTGTTGCCTATGGACCTCTATTTATAGGGATCTCCTCAAGGCTAACTCATGGGGATATGGAGAGCCTCGCAGACGAAAAGCCTGGAATATTCCACGGCACATTCGCTGCAAAGGTAACAGCCAAGGGAGGTGGAAAGTCAGCAGCCGCAGCCTGCGAAGTGGCCGTGCGCCAGGTTGGTGCGCCAGCTATGTGCGCCACCTATGTGTGCCAGGTAGGTGTGCTAGCTAGATGTGCTAGCTAAGTGTGCCAGGTAGGTGTGCTAGCTAAGTGTGCAAGGTTGGTGTGCTAGCTAAGTGCTCTCCCCTACAGATCTGGTTTACTAACTGGGCTGCAAGTTTGCTACGGGTTTAAGGTTGGTTCGAGGGTCATACCCAAGGCAACATATGGAAAAACTCATCTTTGGGTCACCTCAAAATCGAGGGTGTCTACAGATGCCCCTCCCTGAGTGAGGTCGAGGGACGAAAGGAACAGAGACCGATGCTCAGGGCTGACAAGACATCCCCAATTTGAGGTTACGGAAGGATGGTGTTTGCTGTAGGCAGTAAGCCACTTATTCGACGGATGCACCGAAAGTCATGACATGTTGCCAAATGCATGCAGCTATGGGTCTAAATGCTGGGAATGTGATGATAATGCAAGATGCAAATGCAAGGGCCGATCTGAAAGCCGATGCGATGCATAAAATAAAAAAATAGATATGCAATGCTGATGCTGGTGCTGATGAAAAAAAAAAGGCAAAAACAAAGAAAACTTCTACTGATCGGAATCAGTGGCAAGAAAAATGATAAGTTGTCGGACTCATCAGCCGGATTATGAGGTTATCAACCAAAGAGACGGGATATGACAAGTCAATCAAGACTT
>JAMKQA010014661.1:0-11219 GCA_024699735.1 Posidonia australis
GTTTAAAAATTTGAAAACTTAACCAAATCATTAAACAAATCTAAACTAAACCAAACCATCAAAAATAGTTTGATTCGATTAACCAATTCTTTGACCTCTAAGGGTGAGAGAGATGAACTTGTCACCATAAAGGAATAAGGCAAGGTACATGTAGAACAAGTGGCTAAGTCCCTACAAAAGGTCCTCCAACGCCACCACCATCGTAGGTGTTGGGGTGATTGTGCCATCACAAGCGATATCGTTTGGGTAAGGGATAGAGGTGCAACATAGGGATGTGGGGTTAGGCAGAAATAATAAGGAAATGACATGTAAGTAAATTTTATTTTGTGAGGATATATAAGTAAAATGTATTATAGCCTTTCAATAGACATCTAATGGAAGAACCTAACGTTATGTCATGGTTATTAACTACAAGGGTATTTTGGACAAGGATTTCATTTTATAAAGACACAAGTAAATAGTTGTTATATAAGGGCATTTCGGCAAATATATTACCTGTTAAGGATACGCATGCAAATTTTCACCCTTTGTTTTTTCAAAGGGAAAACAGGCTGTAGACAGTCCAAATTTGCAAAGAAAAGACCACAAGTCAAAAGAAAGAAACACAATCAAGCTTACAGGTAAACCTGTCAGAGGAACATACGAAGAATTCAATCCATCTACGACCAAACTACTCCAAGCTCACTGTTAAACCAAGACCCCAACAATCTAGAGGCAAATATAACATATTAGAGAGCGATGATAGAAGTCGAGGCTCAGGCAAATTCAGAAAAATAGCACCTAATAATACCACTTGACAAATGACGTTGGAAGCTGATAATTGGACGGTTAGACGACAATGAATGCCATAGAGTAGGATTACTGGTGAATAATGTTGCACCAACCAAACGACTTCACTCTGGATATCATTCATGATAGAACAAGTAAAATAGCCGGAAAGAGTGACGGACTGCACAACCTCAGGTTGTTCGTGGTGGAAGTAAATCATACGAAGTTAATTACTAAAAACAACAATGAAACAAGAAAAGCTCAGAATCAATGAAAATAACAGAACATGAGGAAAAGAGCCTCAAAATAATCATACGATCAATACATTTGAGGTGAGAAACGGAGAAATAAGAATAAAAGGAAGCAAGAAGAGCACCTAAACTACTTGTTTTGGTTAATTGTGAATAAAAAAAGAGAGGATTCTAGCTTCTAAGGAAGGCTGGTGAGCAGGGTAACGCAAGTTTTTGTGTTTAATAATGACATGCAAAAAAAAAAAAGTATGGGAAAAGAAGGAGATGTTGGTGTTGCTTGGGTGGAGTCACTTAAAAAACATCAATATAAGCAAAAAAAAAAAAGAAAAACATCAAAATAGTTTTTTAGGATTCCTGTTATTTTGGCGACAATTTGGGGTAAATGGATGGCGTTAATTCTAAAAATCTCTCTCTCTCTCTCTGTGTCTCAATAGAAAAAAAAAAAAAAATCCTATTCTCTGTCTCTCTCCTCCTTCCATATAGTAAGTTTCACAAACATTCAAACGATTTTGAATTTCAAAAAAAATATCTGAAACTTAATTATTTCTTAATCTTATTTAACTAAACAAGAAAATGACTTATTCCATGAGATTTACAGTCTAAAGCGCAGTTAGTGAAGTCAAACAAACTTTAAAATTTATATGGATTAACTCAAGAATGAAATCAGTTGTTCCTCAAAGCTTATTCTCAACTGTCAAACCAAACCATATACCTTGTCTATCATATTCAAAATCTTCTCTAAAATAGGGCATAAATGTTACATAGGAAAGGTTTCAAAGGTAACATGAATAAAGTGTAACGTCACCATGAGAAGGAAGTCTTTAGATGTCACTGAAGCATTAAATACTACATGAAAAGCTGAAGCATCAAATATCACGCTATTGCATGTCACCCTATTTAAATTGTTATCCTTGGAATATTTCGCACCGAAAATATTGAATGTGCTAGACATATAAGATCTCAATACATGATGGATATTATTGAGAAGCATTTTGACGTAAGCAGCGACGAAACACGCCCCATGGTGGATATAATTGATAGTATTGACGAAGCATTTTGACGTTAAGTTCTGAATGCTTTTTTACATGTTTTTTTATATTTAATTCCATGCACGTAGAAATCCTAAAGATTCATGAGAATCGGATATGCTTATATACATTAGTATGTTTATTGAGAAAAGATTCATGAGAATATGAAATCGCAGTGATCGATCTTCCCAACACCAGGGTGCTTTCCTTCACCTTTTCTTTCTCCTCCTCTCTTAAATTAATGCAATCGAAGTAATAATATTTTCATGTCTTATACACCTTTAATAAAAAAAATTAGTTCAATAAACTAGTACTACAGACAAACAAGTCAAGGAAACACTTTATGTACTCAACCATTGCTGTTGGTTTTTGTTTTCTATCCTCTAATTTGTTATCAATGGTGATGGGTTGAAGAAACCAAGCCAGCTCAAGCCTTCTCCACACCACACCTGTCCACCACACATTCCTTGGAACCATAAGTTAAGACAGGCTGTTGTAGTACAAATGTTAAGTTGACAGACGGAAATGGAAGCACTACATGTGAGAACATGTAGCAGATGTGAAGCTTAACAAAAAATGCTACAGTGGAAGCAATACTGTCACAGGCTACTCCACAGAATATATGATAGTCTGGTGAAACTGCATGCAGGGAGTCCCCAGTGATGAACGGAGACCCGTACATCACCCAGTACATAACTGGATCCCACACTTATGAGAAGACAGATATATGTGAGATGCCCTGTCCATGTCCCAGTCATTTCTGCTGCTTCACCAAACTCCACGCCGGCCATATCCCTGTCCTTCCACCCTTGAAGACCATGGAATTGTACCTGCAAAGCGATGAATAACATGTGGTGATGGCGAAAGGGTGGAATAGAGGCAGTGAGGAGGAAAAAGAAACCACGTAGATTATGGTTGGATTTTTGTTTTTATTGAAAAACTATTCTTATCCATGTTCGATGTAATTCTCTTTTGAGGAAGTATTTAATGTAAACTCTTTATTTTTGACTTTCGGTGGTCTGGAAGGACTGCATCTGATAATTTGGTGCGTTTGGAAGAACTGGACAAACAAGGAAAAGGATAAATTGCACGATTTGTTCCTAAAAAGCGAGAAGAATCCAAGACAAGGCACTTGTGACATGTTTGCTGCTTTGTCTTCTGGTTAATGTAAATAGGATCGATGATTTTCCAATGCAGGCAGAAACAGTATACAGCTAGAACAATTTGGCTGTGTATTGCATCTTCTCCCACTGTCGGAGTGATTTGGCCTGAAGAAAGAGCCAAAAACAGGGATCTTTCTTGGTGTTGTGAATAAGCCGGGGTTTTTTTTTTTTCTGTTTACAAAATTATACATCAAACCAAACAGAAACGACGATTTTGACTCGTGTCAAAATCACATTCTGCTATTAGGAAGAAGCGGTACGTAAAGTAAAAATTAGAAATGACAATCTGCTATTAGGAAGAATCGGTAAAGTAAAATTCAACCTAAATGTATAAAATTGGAAATCCAGCGGGTGCTCGAATACAAGGTTGGGTCAAAATTAGAAATCTCTCGATCCTAACACGGTCTTCAATCTTATTTATTTCAGACTAACATTAGATTGTATCTTATTTTGAATCAGTCCTAATTGATTTATTGATGTTAAAAAATAAATAAATCAAAAGTTGACGCCTACTGCTAAAAATAGATGTTCACTGGCAAAAATAGACGTTCACTCTTATGACACTGAGACTTATTTTTTAGACAGAATACAATGTGTTCTGTCAACCTTTTAGATAGAATGTACTATCCAAAACATGAAAGCCTACTTTGATAGGATGAACATTTATTTCTTTAATATGGATGTTTATTTTTTAATTATCACATATTTATATAATATATTATAAATAATTATTATAACATAAAAAATAAATATTTGTATTTAAAATTATATATTTTTATTTATGACCCGTTTCGAATCTGGAGATAAAAATGAGCCATGGGTCGTGGAAAAAAAATCCTTAACCTTAGATTGGCCCTTGAACCTATCGGGCTCGTTCCCTAGGTGGTCAAACCTGGCCTGATTTTTTTTTTTTCTGGTGGCCCAAATTTTCAGGACTACTAAAGTCCATGGCTAATACTGTAGGGTCCAGTTGTCACGAAGCTGCTGGTGACTGGAGCGACTGGACTGGGTTTCTGAATCAGGGAGTAAATTTTTTTTTTATAAAAAAATTGTGTTAATTTGAGACACATGCAAATCGAGACACAGTCTAAAATCAAATCAACCCAGACTCGATGCAACCCGAACTTGGAACTAGTCCAAACTAGGTAGCATATCAATCAATATCTATACAATGAGATGCAGTTTCATTTTCATTTTTCGATAATGATCTCTTTATATGTTGACAACCGAGGTTGGTTGCATGCTTCGCATGAAGTAAATAGTGGTTTAAAATTTCTGTGCGATTAAGAAAAAGCTCAATTATCTCAACCAAAATCGATCATATATCTGACCTAAACCAAAATTAATATAGTTACAAATCCAAAATCTAAAACCGAACCGGGACCGACCTAGAGCTAATGATTCAATATTATTCGCATACATGTAATGTTTCATTTCGTTGGAGAGGGATTAGATATTCCAATATAATTATTATAGAAGAACGATCGGGTGAGCTCAGGATCCTGTTTGAGTCTAAATCTTCACCATTCATCTCAAAACTGGTGGACAAAAAGAGACGTCAGTTTCTTATGATATTTCCAAGAACTCATGTAATGACTATTTATGACATATGGAATTAATGGGAAGTATGACAGTATAAGTTCTCAGCTGTATGGATACTGATTGTATGACGTTGCTGTTTTCCTGTGATATTTTGGTTTATCTCGCTTAACATCTAAAATATAACGAGAGGTCTACGGATATCATATATATTACATCACCTGGTGGTGGTTTATCATAGTCTAGTGTTTGAGTGTAATATATATCAACTACCGTTTACAAAAAAAAAAAAAACATCAAAAATATTACAATAACATTTTTTACTTGTGTGAACGCATTTAACTGGATGTCAAAAAACACATTACTGACATCAATATAATTTGCTAATGTTATATAAAGACATTACATGTACTTGGATGATCTTTGACTTTGATCTAATTATTATATATAGACATTACATGTACTCAATCCATTAATAGTTTACTAGTCTTGAACCTTTGTGGTTGATTTCTCTCTTATAGTTTACTTAATAACTACATTACTATAATAATCTTATGTTATATACTTTAAAAAAAAGCTCAAATTATTCATCCTTAATTTCATTATTTAATCACACATTATTTTCAGTAGGAACACATTCAAAAAAGAGTATTTTTATGATATTAAGTTATTTTGGTAATTACATGCACAACTTTCCTCTCCTATAAAAATGCATCAATAACTTTACCTGCTTTCATTAAAATTTAACTATCAAAATCCTATTTAATTTGTTAACAATTAATAAATCCCATTTTTCAAAATTTTAAAATCTTTTTTTTTGTAAAGAACTCCCTTAATGGTGCACGAATAAGGAGCCTAAAAAGTACTTATTAATGAAAAGTTGGATGATCATAATTAGTAATGTTAAATTTAATATTTATTTTATTTAAATTGATTGTAAATAACTTCCTTTAGTTATTAGTTTACAAAATATTGAGCATATTATTATTATATATTTTATTTCTCATAGTTATATTTTGTATATGAATCAACAAGTTTTATTTAATTTTAGGAACCTAAGATATTACAAGCATGTAAATGAAATTTTAAAAAAAAGATGATGAAACGATCAATTATGTTGCAGAAAAGAGAAGTAAATCCTAATCTAATAAGGATCCAATAAAAAAAACTTCAAAAAAAAATTGTGGAATCACATTATGAATGTCAAATTTAAAGTAAATTGTTCTCTTACCTACACAAGCTATCATGAAGCAACTTTTAAAAAATAGAAATTTCAAAACATTAGGACCAATTAATGGTGGTTGATGCCCCTATTGCGGAGAGAATTGTGAAAATTTAGCTACATCTTTTGTATTACTGATATTATTTACATTTGTAATTTAAATAAAATTTAAATTTGAAAAAGGTGTAACCCCCATCCATGTTTATACATATGGAGCCCTTTCATTTATCTTGGAACATCTTGTGTGGCATATGTGACCTTGGGGTTGCGCATCTCTCACACGTTTGGTTAGCATGTCTTCATTGCGTGCCTGAGTCCTATTTGTGATCATTCAATAGTGACCAATTCGTGATCGTTTGGTTGATTAGCAGAGTCTTGCATTTGATTGCTCAATCATTCAGCAACGACCAGCTTCTGGTCAATCAGTAGAGTCTTGTGTTTGGTTACTCGGTCATTTGATAGCAACTAGCTTATAGTCATACAATTGATCAGTAGAGTCTTATGTTTGGTTGTCAATCATTCAACGACTTGTTTGTAATCGCTTGGTCGTTCGACAGCATCTGCTCATGATTGTTTGGCAGCGTCTTGTTTGTAATTGTTCAACGAGTAGCTTGAGGAGGATATTGGATAGGTGTGTTGCCACCCGTCACCTGCTAAAGGACTTCAAGGATTTGTATTTAAGAATGTAACAACCATCGTTTTAGAAGAGGAGAAGAGAGGTAGAAGAAGGGATCAAAGAAGAGATTTTTGTGGTGAAGATTGGTTGTTGTTGTTGCTGTTGCCTTTGCTCTTGATTGCGTAGAGGAGGTGGAGAAGAAGGTTCTCTAGCGTTCCTTGAAGTTTCAAAGATGGTGTTGCAACCAATGGAGTAAGAGGTGAGGAGAATTCCTTGGTTGAGAGAGAGTTGTTTCTCCTCTGCATGTTTTGATTTTTGTAGTTTCTGAATCATGGTTAGAGTTTGGTTGTGGAAGCTCGACATGAAGGAGGTCGAGATTGGAGATCTAGTGTGTTAGGATCTTAAGGCTTCTTTAGAGGGAGGGTGAATAGAGAATTAAGGGTAATTAGTAATTTAAAAACTATATTAATAAATACAAGCAATTAACTCAAGTAAATAGAGTTGAATATTAAACTACTAATATACAAAGAAAGTGGTGAGCGATATTGAGAACAAGATAAACTTATAGTGGTTCGACCTCTCTGGCTTAGTCCACTCATCGACAACCCTTCAAGAATTTCCTATACTAATTTTGACTCCAGACGAAAATCTCGCTTCTACACTTCTTCATGAAAATCTTACCACGACTCTATAAAATTTGTAACTTTTCCTTCTCATAATTGGAGAAGCTTTTACACTTGATGGAAAAGAAAATTTCAATTCTAAACTCTTTTTATGTCTCCCAAACACACAACTAAGCAAGTGGATTTTTGGTAAATAAGCAATGAATAATTTACTATAGCTTAAATGAGGTGTAAAAAGTTCTTGGAAATCTCTCTTATAAGATAGGAATGAATAGCATCAAATGTTGATGCAAATAAATACTAATGTATGAAGATTTATAGGCCAAAGAGTAGTGTTAAACGTTGATCTAACGTCTATAAAAATGGTCCAATTGCCAACCATTCGATGGACCAAAACAAATTTGGTAAACCGAATGCTTCACAGTTGTTCACAATCGACAGATAATTCGGTAGGCTAAAATAAATTTGGTATATCAAATTTATTCTCGATTATGAACCACTGAAAGCCTAGATTTTGATATATTGAAACCAATTCATTATACTGAAATGCCCTCTGAAACCTTATAAAGAAATGTAATCAATGAATGAATGGGTTTAAGGCTTCAGCCATTTTTCTAAGGCACTATAAAGGTATTTGGAATATTATTACAAGTTTCAAAAATACAATAAAATATATCTACATGAAGTACAATTACAATAAAAACTTTATCTCACATCTTCAAATGATTCGACTTGATCGAGATCTCTTTTGTAACCATTTTGTCTTCTTCTTTTACCAAAGACCATAAGAATTCTTCCTTGACTTATTAAAAATGGTTAGCATACAAATATATTTTGTTATAATCAAAATCAAGGTGAAGTTAATTTAGCCACCACGATGAACATGGATGGTTAGCAAGGTAATGGATTTTGTACTTTAGACTCAAGATATACACTCTACCGAGAGCATATGATATAGGATTGATTCATGAGTTTAGATGCATGTTGGATATATGATTGGAGCTTGAATTGAGAATGATTTTCTTGAGTTTCAAGAGATTTCTAGATTGATTTGGTGGAAATTTTCATTAATCATGCTTGTTGTAACTCATGTTACTATTTAACCTAGCTATTTTTAATTGATTATATCTTGAGTTATGATTATTGGATTTTTGCAATCTTCAATGTGTTGGATAAACGATTTCAATATCTTTAATTTGGTAAATAACATGATAAATTCTGGATTTATTTGGAGCTTCAAATGTTTAATGATATTCAATAATAGTTTATTGATGTAAGTCTATTTGCAGTTTGATCTTGCTAACTCTTTTTATGTATATCTTGAGCTTTGGTGATTGGATTTAGGTAAAATTTGTCTTATTGAAAAGTAAAATTTAAGATCTTCAAATTGATATATAGCATCAATATTTTTGGATATGTCTATTACCCAGAATGAATGGTTTTCACTAGATGTTTTCTATGTGGCTCTATTTCTAAGCATTGATTAAAGAAGTTTAAGGTTCATGCATATGCCTTTAATGATGTTGTTGTTGAGAATTCTTTATAAGAACTTGCAAATGTGTTTTGTATTTTGAGAATGCATATTTGAACATTCTCCACAATTTTTCTAGTGGTTTTGTTGAATGTTTTGGGCGTTATATGTAGATAGTAGAGTACTTTAGAACGCAATTGCATTTTTGTGACGCATTTGGCCTGCACTTATGAACTATGCATTTTTATCTTGAACAAGGAAATGTTGTGTCTTGATGTATTGGTTTGCATTTTGAATTTATTCGAGAAGTTTAAATGTTTTCCTCGAAATGGAATTGGAATATGATAAAAGAGATTTAAAGGGCTTACTTGATGATTTTCCGTTAATTTCTATTTATGGAGACCAAATGGATGAGGAGGTTGAGATTCAGGAACTAATAAGTTGAAGGATTGTATTAATAAGACTAAGGGGTATGACGATGCTTATGGATAATCAAGCACAAGGCTTAGGTTAGGGTTTAGTAACCAAAAGGCACTAGGTTTGTATCCACAGATTTAAGGAATATAATACCTCTAAATAGTCGATCATGAGATCGAAGGATGAGGTTCAAGTGGTAGGTGCCAGCAAGGTCGACAGATTTGAGACTCTGGTTGCTTAGGCATTGAGGTTCAGGATGTTGAGAGGGTGGACCCTATGAGTGTTACCTAAAGCAAGATATGCATGTACCTCACTTCTGGTAACGTCTAATAGTACATAGTAGTGAAACATCCTCAAAGAGAAGGGACTCAAGACGAGTGGGCTTTTTCATAGGGTAACTCGTCCATAGTAGTGCAATACAATTTAGCAACTATTTGTGGACCACTGTTAGTTACTTGACGTTAGGCAATGTGACACTGTGACCATGTCGAAATCGACCTTCGTGGGTGGGAGCGTGCGAAAAATCGAAAAGGTCACAGCGAAGATGGTGAATTTGAGAACGGACACTTGATTCGAAAACATCGAACGAACACGAAAAAAGAAAACGATAAGGACAAAAACAGAGTTGTCACTTAATCTTTTAAAAATCGGAAAAATGAGGAAAATCGGGAACAATAAAACGTAAAAAAAAACAATGCAAAGTGAATGCAAATGCATGTATGAATGTGTGTGCATGCTCCGTGTCTAATGGATGCAACACATTGATTATTGCGAGCTAGGGAAAGGGTAAGGACTCCCATTACGCATAAGGAAGGTGTTAAGCACCCCCATGCGCCCAAGAAATCGGTCTTTCTAGGCTTTTCGCTCGCTCGTATGTCGCTAAATACAAATGATCATGTATACTTGCTAATTCTAAAATGAATGTATGTCATATGCTATGCTAATGCAAGTGATGTGAATGGGACGAAAATTTGATGTAAGTGGGTTCAGTTAAGTTATGTGAATCTTGGACCGTTGGTCAAAAGAATCCGACATAGTAATCGTCATCTCTCCAAATGCAAGTGAGTCATGTTGCATGAGATGGATGTCATGATACATGACATGCTCACTTACTTTGGGTAATGATGTATGATGCTTGACAAATAATAAGTGACATGAAATGACAAATGATGTGCTTGGTGAAACACGAAACGGGGAATGAGTAAATGTGATGCATGCATTGATGCAGTAATGATGAGTCATAGACATGATTAATGTAGATTAGGTAAGAATACATGAGATGCAAGTGTGCATGCTGGAATACATGGATATGCGATATAGAAATGGATGGAGCAAGTGGCCAAGGGTTTAGGCCAGCTGCCTGTTCTGTTCCTGGCAGACCTGTGCATGTCCACTGCGCAAATCATATGCGTAGTCGGACACGACCGTCAGAGATAGAACAGAGCTACGAGCTTTGTCAATCTTGCAGACCCACATGTAATGATCCAAGGTGCTATATGATGCACAGATGTATGTCATGGGTTAGGTCCTAGGATGCATGGAAATGGGGTGCAGGAATGAATGAGGTGAGTGTGCAAGAGCTCAACCCGTTAGTCTATTTTGTCCCTGGCGAAACCGCACAAGTTACATGCACAATCGGGGTGCGCCTACCGGAGACAGAACAGAGTTGCAAGCTTTGTTGACTTGCCAACCCACATGCCGTGGCTTTAAAATGGATGTTATGCATGCATGAGCTTGATGGGATACTGGGGGATGTTCCTGTGTGCTTGAATGTGTGAATAACCTAGTGGATGCCTCCACCAACCAACGTCGTCGGAGATGGGTGCTGACGTCGCTAGAGGTGGGGAAAATGGCATGCATTGCATGGAAAATGGGTAAAACATACAAGAAACGATGCGAGGAAATGAAGAAATATAGTGGAAGCTGAGAAATATGCAATAAGGAGAGAGAGCAAATGTAACGCTCCGAACCCGGGCACGTTACCAAAACACAGTATCACAAGCCTAATTACACAAATTACAGAACAAAAGGACTGCAACTAAGGCTCACCTCTAGGATCTCGATGCGCGGCTAGAAGCTCCAATTCCTGCACCAGAAACTGGCTGCACGCGGTCTGCACCT
>JAMKQA010014665.1:0-10557 GCA_024699735.1 Posidonia australis
GGTCCCAAATCACAACCTGATGCACAGAAAACCACCCACAACCACACACAGCCAAGAAACAACAGATTATCCATTAATAAACCATTAAACACAATATTACAATAATACATGGTTCATTAAATAGAAATGGATAATCAGCCCTTGATGTTACATATACTCACTCAGTGGACTTTTTTACCTTCTCTGGGTGCTTCTGGGGGTATTGTCATAGGTTGGGATGAAAGCGTTGTTACTATGTGTGACAGCATAGTGGTGACATACAGCATTTCTGTATTTTTTAAAAATAATCAGGATAATTTTGAATGGTGGCTCACTGGAGTATATGGACCATGTGTCCCAAGTTTAAAAAGAAACTTTTTAGAAGAACTGGATTCCATTGGTGATAAAGTAAATTCTAATTGGGTTATAGGTGGGGATTTCAATTTGATACGATTTTCATATGAGCATTCCGCAAGGAGTGGTATACTCTGTCATATGAAAGAATTTAATGAATTCATTGATAATCGTTGTTTAATTGACATCCCTCCTAATAATTGCAAATACACTTGGTCAAATTCCATGACACTCCTACCATGGTCAGATTGGATAGGTTTTTAATCTCAACTGGTTGGGGAGATGAATATCCCAATTCTTATTGTTTGGGAAAACCCAGAGTTATTTCTGACTATATACCTATAATTCTTATTACAGTCCCATATGATTGGGGGCCTCCACCATTTAAATATTATAAATCTTGGCTCTTAATTGAGGGATTTTCCAGTTTTGTGGAACATTGCTGGTACAAGTCTTTAAGTGTATGTGTTGCCATATCTCCTGTGGCCAGATTTTCATACAGATTAAAATTCCTGAAAAAACACATTAATTTGTGGATTGCTCCTATTAGGGAGCAGAGGAAAAATAGACTCAGGACGATAGAAACACAAATAGCACATTTAGACTCACTGTTGGAATGCAATAATACCTCAACCGTATTGATAAGGCAATTAAGGGAATTTAAGGAAGAACATCACTCTCTCCTTCAAGAACAAGAAGCATATTGGAAACAAAAATCCAGAATCCAATGGCTTAAGGAAGGAGACCTCAACACCAAATTTTTCCATAATATGGTAAAGCATAGAAGAAGAATTAATGCGGTTCATTCCCTAACTATTAATGGCACTCAGGAATATTCCCCACCTCTGATATGTAAAGAGATAGAAAAACACTTTTTTGGGATATTTAACAAAAAGAAGAGAACACTACCTTGGTTTGATTGGGATAGGTTGGTGCCTATTAAGATTCCTGATGCAAATGTGTTAGAAAGTCGTTTCTCATTGGAAGAGATCCAACTAAGTGTCAAAGCACTACCAGGGGAAAAAGCTCCTGGTTCCGATGGTTTTTCAATGTGCTTTTTCCAACATTTTTGGGACATCTTGAAAGATGATATAGTTGAAGTTTTTAATATTCTCCACTCCACCAATGATTTGGAATACCTGATCCATATTAATCATCCATATTAAAGACTTTCGGCCCATTAGTTTGGTTAATAGTCTTTACAAAATTATTTCAAAAACATTAGCAACTAGATTCACTCCTGTCATAAACAATATCATTGATAATTCACAATGTGCTTTTCTTGCCAGGAGGTACATTGGCGATTGCTTTCTAGTTGCTCAGGAGATCCTCCATTACATGAAGGTGAATGCCATTCCGGGTTTGGTTCTGAAATTAGATTTTGAAAAGGCATTTGATAATGTAAATTGGGACTTTCTCTTGGAAACACTTAAAGGATTGGGTTGTGGTGACAAATGGCTCACTTGGATCATAATTTGCATCTCCTGTGCTAAATTCTCAATCTTAATTAATGGCTCCCCTAGAGGATACTTTCAGGCTTCTAATGGACTTAGACAAGGTGACCCCTTATCTCCATTCCTGTTTATTGTGGTCACTCATGTGTTGAATCGGATGCTTTCACTTACAACTGATAACAATTTACTATCAGGTATTCAACTACCTAATGGTGGCCCTAATGTTTTGATTATCCAATATGCAGACGACACAATCCTTTTTTTGTCTGCTAGAGAAGATGATTTAGTGAACATTAAGAGAATTCTATGTTGCTTTCAGTCATGTTCTGGACTCAAAATAAATTTCAATAAATCGTCAATCACTAGCTTGGGTATTTCGGAGGACTTTACTCAGAGGGCTTCTCAAATTCTGGGATGCAGTATTGACCAATTACCTATAAAGTACTTAGGCCTGCCTTTACATTTCAGGAAATCTAATTATCAGGACTGGTCCCCAATAATAGAGAAAATTACCAAAAAATTATCCAATTGGAAAGCAAAATTCCTTTCTTTGGGGGGACGACTTACTTTGGTGAACTATGTCTTATCTGCCATTCCCACCTATTACCTATCAGTCCTACACCTTCCCATTAGAGTTATCAAAGCAATAGATAAATTGAGATGCAGATTCTTATGGAACGCTGCTCCTTCTAATACTGTCCGGCATTTGGTGAAATGGAAAGCAATTTGTAGATCAAGGGAACAAAAAGGTTGGGGCATTATTAACCTGGCACATTTCAACTTGGCTTTGAAATGTAAGTTGCTTTGGCAATTACTCTCTACCACTTATTCACTGAAATGGAAAGAGGTAGTAATAGCAAAATACTATGCTAGGAATGGCTCTGGGGCTATCCTAAATATATCAAATGGTAGAGCCTCACCATTATGGATGGAACTCAAAAACTGCTTTGATATTATTAATGGCTTCTCAGTCTTCCAAGTTCATAATGGCAGAAATATTATATTTTGGGAAAACAAATGGTGGAATGGTGATAAGTTAAGGAATTGTCTTTTAGATATATATCATCTGGCTAGATTTAAAAAAGCCTCTGTATTTAAAATTTTAGAAACAAATGTTGCTGATCCTAATTCTCTATTTACTGATACTTTGTCATTGGAGAATTCTGATTCAATAAATGATCAAGTAAATACACTGTCAACCATACTTAACAGTGTTAGTATTACGAATGCACAGGATCTAATGATTTGGCAACCCACCAGCAATACATTCATTGTCAAATCATGTTATGAAATGCTTAATGATGGTGGACTTCGATTTAAATATATGCATGAAATTTGGGATTGTTGGGTGTCACTGAAAACTAAACTTTTTACCTGGTTAGTACTTTGCAATAGAATCCTTACAAAGGATAATCTTATGAAAAAGGACTGGCATGGAAATGACTTGCATTTTTTGTACTTCTAATCATGAATCAGTAAAGCATTTGTTTCTGTTATGTCCATTTGTGCAGTCCATTTGGAGTTCATTCTCTGTAGGATGTATATATCCTGCTTTTTCTTCTATTGAGGACCTATTTGTCATCCCACCTGTGCTCAAATTTGATACTACCTTATCTAGTGCTCATACCTTTGTTCAAGTTGTTTTATGGATTGTTTGGCAGGAGAGAAACAATAGACTATTTAGGGGTTTACACAAGACTCAATTTATGATTGCCAATGATATTTCTGCATTGTTTCATCGTTGGATAGACTCTTTGGCCACAGGTTTTGAAAAAAGTGAAAATATAAGGGCAATATCTGCATACCAGCAAAGCAGAGATGTGGAGCACAGTTCTTTGGCTCCCAGTAATCCCCAACGTGAGACGGATTTCAATTCTAGAACTTCTGCTCTTCCGAGCCATGATTAACTTTTGGTTAATTGATTTTTACATCTTTCATTGGCTGTGCTCTTATTGGTGTGCATTACAAACTGAGATCCTTGTAATATTTTTTGGAGGTCACCTGTTATATGACGAGATACCATACTTGTAATATTTTTTGAAAGAAATACTCTACAATACTCTGATTGACATTTTCCTATATTAATAAAAATACTTATCGTTTACAAAGAAAAAACATGCTGTTGCACAACTTGTCAGGTGTGTCAGCCACCATCTTCTGTCCGTCAGTCTTTTTCGTGCAGGGTTTCAAGCTTGACCATCAAAGTCATTTATGGACAAGTTGAGGCTACAAGACATGCCTCCGCTCTCCTCACCTCAAATGGTAGCTCCTGTCAATCTTAATTATGTTCAATGTCGCATCACATGGCAAACCCTGAAATCTGGAAAAGTTTAAGATTTGTATTGTAATTTTTCCTGTATCTTTACCTCGAATATAAAATCCATTGTTACAATATTTTGAATTCACGTCTGTTTACATACATTATAAATTAATTATGATATAATATTCCATAAGATATCCCATGAGGAAAATATTGGCGCTACCACTGCTTTCACCTCCAATCAATACTGTTCTGCCTGTGATCAGCATTCTTCTTATGATACATCAGGCATAGTTTGAAATTTGTGAAAGCAGTTAGATCTCATCCTTGAGTTTTGAGTTTGAGTACTGTATGATCTCATCCTCGAATTTAAACTAAAAGTTTGTGTAGTTTCCCCTTAACATATGTAATTAAATAATTCTTGAGAGAATTATCCACGTCTTCACAGTCTCCATAATTGAAAATGATCTTTCCATAATACGTTGAAAATAGGACTTCAATAGCATATAAATTTTATATATTAAAATTCTATTTTTAAAATCAAATCGTAACATATTTATCACAAAATATAATATATACAGAAGTGTATCTAAATCTATGTAAAAACTAAAGAAGTATTCTTGATCAAGACATGGGAGTTAGGCTTCCAAATCATCACATACCTCATTTTTCTTTTGTTTTTCTCAAGATGGGGTGAAAGAGAGGAGAGGTAAAAAAAAAGTGTAGGATTTGAAAATCAAGACTTTTATTTATAGAATATATATTTTTACATATTTCTAATCGACCCATAAATAAATAAAAATATACCAGATGATCACTATATAATTAATCTACATCATTTAAGATGTCAATAGACTCAACCAAAAACTAAATAGAACACTTCCAATAAGCTTAATCACAAAATAGCCTATAATACTATAATTGATTTTATATTAACTTACATTTTATTGGATTTTAACTTAATAATTTCTCACTTGAACTACACATAAAATTAACAATTAAAGCATTAAAATTTTATGAAATTAAAAATTTCATAAAATTGATATAATTAATTTTTTATTTTTTATTTTATTTTAAATTATTATAAAAAATGAGGAACATTACACTTGATGTGCAATGAGCCAAAAAGAAGCTTGTTGAAAACAGTCATTCCAATGTGATTATGAAGTGGAATGATAGCTGAAGTAAGAAGGTAGAAAATGCCCATCTGTGAAAAATTAAGCAATTTAGATAGGCACCAGGAAATTACAAGAAAGGAAAGGACATAAAGAACTTCAAATGGACAAGACAATGCCTAGAAGTGGATAACCGAGAACTTGTTTTTTTGTTTTTTTTTTGTAATCGGTAAGCTAATATTAATATTTCCCTTGGCTATGCAAGCACCACCAAGAGTTAAACAATATCAAAACTGATTGTATCATAACACATGCCTTGCGGAACCATTTGTTCCAGCCAAAAATTGCCTCAATTCAACTGGCTAACAAAAATATTTCAATGACAAAATCATATTGTTTTCATTCGATTAACAAGGACATTAATCATTGCAAAATATTATCCTCTGTGGAAGCTGGAGTAGGTAGGTTATTGTCCATCACAGGCCTGGAATTGTGTGGAGCTGGTGGTACTTGCTCTAATTCTCTATTCTGCTGGAAAGCTGATACTGAATGAAGGAATTCATCTTTTTCAAATCCTATACCCAAACATTCTATCCAACATTGTATCAAAGAAATAATATCATTTATAAGTATATTAGGGTTTTTACTATTTCCCTTGAAGATTCTATTATTGCGTTCCTTCCATATGGTCCACAGAAAAATTTGAATAAAGGTAAAACAACTTTTTAGAGAAATATAAAATTTCAGAGCAAGTGGAAGTGTGAATAAATCTGCAATTGAGAATATTGCAGGATACATAGATACAAGAATGAAAGCATTCCACCTCGGTTCCCTCACTAGCTCTCACCACAAGAAGATCCTTGCCTCTTCCTCTTCCTCCCCCCTCTGCTCCGCCCGTCTAGCTCCCCACTGCTGCAGTAGACGCCTACTTCCGTCTCCGGTCTGAAGGATCTCGTTGCTTCTCGGACCGGCGAGTTGAAGAGGAGCCTTGATCTCTACCATGTTGAGGTTCTCATGGTGTTTCGTTGCGTCCTAGACGAGAATCGCCAAGAGGTTCAAGGTATGCTATTATCGGCCTCTCGCCGACGGGATCGGTGACTCGGAACGGCCCATGGGAAGAGCAAGGGGGTTCGACGTCTCGTCGACGGGTTTGGCCTCTCGCCGATGTCTAGACGGGATCGGCCTCTCGCCGACGTCGATCTTCTCTCATCAAGGTAAATGACTCGAAGGTATGTAATACAGCTAAAATGCTTTCTTACTCCTTCCCTCTGCATATCGATCTGGAGACTTGTCTTAGGGCGAGTTTCGATCTGCATCAAGGCAGATCGTTGGTGTGTCCCCTTTTATTGGGGCATCTCTTCTCCTCTTTGACTTGTTTTGGGAAGCAGTGATTTTCCTGGAGAGTAGAGGGACATTATTTTCCAGATCCTCCTGAATTTGTATACTGATATTTCTCCTACATTCTATGTTTTTCTTTCATCTGGATTCGATAATCTTCCGTTATGCATCTTGAGTAATAGTCTTTATAATGGCATTTGTTGGAATATGTTGAGTTTTACGGTGAGACTTTACTCTGATTAGCGATGTTCTAGGGTTAGGGCAAGTTGTTTGCCTGAATCCGAACACTCTGATTGTGATATAGAGGATGGTATTAAAGTTCTTTTGCTGGAAATTTTTCTTTGGTTCCTGATTATGTTTGTGAGTCTTTGGATTGGTGTTTGTCTCCAGTGGATGCTATTTTTGTTCCGACGACTTCCGGGTTCGTCGGCTCGTCGAAGAAGAGACATTACTTTAATCTGTAAAGGACATGCAAAACTCTTGGAGCATGGATCACCAACAAATTGGAGCATAAACAAGCAATAATCTGGTGCCTCTAATTGTTTCTGCTAATGCTCCTACTAGGCCTTTCCCTCTGTTCACAACTCAAATGCAGATCACTAAGCCTGATTAATATCTTCTTAATCAGATCCTGTAGTCTGTTTAATCTGGTATTGTAATATTTTTTGATTCTGGGTATTTGTGGTCTACTCTTTGAAAGTAGCCAAGTTTTTGTTGTGATTGGGTCTTCTGAACCCTAAGCTATTGTAATATCTGGATCTTTGTTTTTTTGGATTCTTGGTGGTGGACACATAGCCAAGAAGTTTAATTCCATAATCGTTACCCAAAAAAAAAGAATGAAAGCATTCCAGACTGAGCAAGTAAAAGAGCAATGAATAAATAAATGATTAATAGTTTCCCTATGCCTCTTGCAGAATATACATAAGTCAGATTCAATCCATCATCTTTTGCAAAGATTGTCTTTAGTCAATATTTTATTGTAGAGAACCAACCAAGTAAAAGGTTAACTTTGATAGGGACCCAACTATTCCAAATTGCCACAGAAAATTGAAATCTGAGTCTTCCATCATTCAATATTTTATAACAGGATTTCACAGTAAAATTTTCATTGCTTGGGTTCCAAATCATTGTATCATCTTCAGGAGTTAAGTGTGTATTGTTTAAAATTTCCATTAAGTAATCAGCCTGATCCTGAATAAATGCAAAGTTGAGTTATGTCATGGAACTGGTGAATAATCTGTCAAAGTCTACTCTGAAAACCTCTAATATTTTTTTAATCGAAGCTTTCTTGTATTTTGCCAATTTATATAGATCAAGTAAGGCATCTCTAAGTTTTTCCCTAGTCCACCACCTATTTTCCCAGAAAATTGTACTATTTCCATTTTTAACTTGAAAAGGAGGAAAAACAATTGACAATATCAAAATAGCCGTTGATTCCTTGCTACAAAGGGGAAGATCTACCAGCTGATGTATTTAAAAGAGCACCAGGTCATGCTCTTGATAAGTACCTAGCTTTATTACTTCTTTCCATTTTAAGGAGTAAGAGCTAGATAATAGCTGCTAGAGCAACTTAGTTTTTAATGTCAGGTTGAAGTGTTTGATATTTATAATGCCACAACCTTTTGGGTTTTTGGTGTGCAGATGAAATCCCACTTAGCCAAATGGCAGGCAGTATTAGAAGATGAGTAAGAATTTCAGAGGAATCTGCATCTTAATTTGTCAATCACTTTCTCCACCTTAGTGGGAAGCAGTAGAACTGAAAGATAGTATGTAAGGATGGCAGATAAAACTGCATTTACAAGGGTTAGTCTTCTCCTTAAGGATAAGTATTTTGCCTTCCAAAGAGATTGTTTTTTTGAGTTTTCTCAATCACTAGGGACCAGTCATTGAAATTAGCTTTCCTGAAATGTAAAGGTAATCCCAGGTATTTGATAGGTAAGACCTCAGTAGTACACCCAAGGATGTGGGAGGATCTAGTGATGAGATTGTCTGACACTCCAACACCAGTGAGAGAAGACTTATGAAAGTTAATTTTCAATTCAGAGCAGAACTAAAAACAACACAATATTCTTTTAATGTTTATTATATTTTCCTCTCTTACAGATAAAAATAGAATAATGTCATCTACGTATTGAATATTTAATATGTTAGGCCCTCCATTTGGGAATTGTATTCCAGAAATAATATTATTATCTATGGCAAGGGCTAACATCCTGTTCAATATACGTGTTGCTACAATAAAGAGAAGTGGGGACAGGGGGTCTCCTTGTCTTAGCCCATTGGAGGCTTTGAAATATTCCTTAGGGGAGCCATTCACTAGAATAGAAAACCTGACATGATTGATGCACATTTTAATCCAAGTGATCCATTTAATTCCACATCCTAAACCTTTAAGAGAATCTAATAAGAAATCCCAATTGATGTTTGTAACCATGCCATCGAGGATGGCAAAAAATATATGCCAAAGTCGGCAAAGTCATGGCAAAAATAAAATATATGCAAATGCAGGAGTCGCCATCTAGTTTATTAAAATGGAAGACGAGGAAAACCATATAAAACATGAAAATCATGCAAAAAAAGGGAAAAGGTCTTGAACCAGAAAAATATGGGTAAGGATCCCTGTTACGCACGAGGAAGGTGTTAGGCACCCTTATACGCCCGATAAATCGGTCTTCTATTGATTTCTCTTTTGCTTATGAAATGTCGACTTTGCAGCCGTTGCTGTACGCCCAAGGACGATATGCCATGCCATGCTAATGAGTGTGTTGTCTAAAATATAGGTGCATGATGTGTAGGGGTGTGTCCTAATGCTCAGAAATATCGCTCTCATGCCAGGTCAAGTGTTGATGCAAGAATATTGCACAATAAGATCAAAGATCTAATATCTTGAGCGATTTATCATCCTTACTTTGCTATATGCATAATGCAATCTAAAATACATGAAAATAGTTGAAAACATAGTTGTGCCTTCCTAGTATATCAAGGAAGAAAGCCAAAGAAAACTCAAAAGCGAATCGAGTCGAGAAAGCATGCCAAAAACATATAAAAACCTGCTGTGTGCTACTGAAAACAGGCCAATGAGCCTGTTCGGTGCGCCAGACTGGTGCTCTAGTCTGGTGCGCCACCTATGTGCGTCTAGGTGGGCCAGGAAAATGTGCTGAGGGAAAACAGAAAACTATGCAAAGCCAAAACACCAGAGAATGCATTCTGGAAAAGTATGTAGTGAAATCCTTCTGTAAAACTTGAAAAAAACATGTAAATGCAATGATTTGTGGTCCTAGTGCACTAGTCCACCCACTATGACTTCGTAAGGTAAGTGAATTATAAGATGTTCCATCGAGTCAAAGAAGGTAGGTGGAAATATCTTCTCAAGATTACACAAAATGAGAACAATATTTCCCTTTAAAATCTTCATGTCTTCCACAGACAATTTGGAGGAGCAAATGACTTTGAAGAATTTACTTAGATCTTTAAGTACATCTACAATGGACTTAGTTAACAAACATCTAAATGCAAGGGGAAGTAATCTCTCCATAAACACATGACAATCATGGCTTTTCATTCCCTTGAAAGTATATTTCTTGAAATCTACAAGTTTTGATATATTTGATGTATACCCATCTGGAAATTTCAAGTTACCTATTTTGTCAAAGGTTGGTAACCTCACACAAGGTCCCACCTATTTTGTGCTAAATGAGGGAGGCAGGATTCAGCCATGCTACTGGATCATGGACTGATGCATAAGGCTCTCCACGTAGGAGTAAAGTGCAACCAGCCTACCAGATTCTAGCCAAGGACTGAATATCCAAGGGAAGAAAACAATTGGAAAACGATCTGCTATAAAACCGAAAACATGCATGTGAAATCTCAGAATATCAGGGAATCAGTCATAAAAGAATCATGCTCAAAGTCCTCCATAAAGCCATGCAAACAAAGATGCCAATGTGAGTGTTTTGCTCTCTGACCAGTCTGGTGCACCTGCTTGGTGCGCCGGAGTGGTGCTCTGGTTTGGTGCGCCTGAGTGATGCGCCCCAGAGAATCTGGATCAGACTGCCAT